>VZTQ01009357.1:189248-204150 GCA_013400755.1 Pelecanoides urinatrix
AACATGATGGCAGTCCTTCTAGACACAAGAGTTCCTCTATAAAACCATATTAGAGTGAATGGGAAACTGGCATCAGGAGGACTGAGAAGTTAGGTTGCCCTCACCACTTCCATAAAATTTCTGGAAAAGTAAAGGAAAGGAAGGCCCATTGGAGCTGACAATTAGACAAGATCATTTGGATTTGAAATCTTAGTTATTTTCAACCCATGAGAACATCCTAACCCATGCAAATATCACAAGGGGGCTGCCAGCTGATGTCTTGTTATTTGTTGGACATTCTGCCTCTTTAGTTTTCCAAGGTTGCAGAGCATAGGCCTAAGCTAATAATTTGCTACATAAAATCCATCATAAAATAGAAATGAATCCACATGTCCCATTCCCCTGAATTTGTGTAGGCTGCAAAGAATCAATTTCTATTTACGTAGTAGGTCATTTGACAGACTTTTAAAAAGATCAATTACTCCTTCCAATATAAGTTTCATGACATAGTTACTTGATTCAGTTATTGTTTGCTTTAAGCTATGACAAAAGAAAGCAAGATATTAATGAAAAATACAATATTTTTTACCTTTTACCATACAGGTCAGCCACATTGTGTTAACAAATCCCCATTGAACAGCAGCTTGCTCTAAATGTGCATGCTTGTTCATTTTAATATTTTAGTTACTGAAAACTACACATCATAACTTTAGTATAGTTTCTAATACACAACTTAGCTCAACAGCTCTGTTAGAAAGTTGAGACTTTTTTCACCATTAATGGTGCCTAACAAGACATTTTCCCTTAAAGGAAGGAAGACAAGGTTATTTTTTCAAATAGTATTATCCTTTGCATATTTTTCATTGTATTTTCACCTTCTATTTGCTTTACTAGAACTTGTGGATGACTAAATACTTTAGGAAAAGACAACCTATCGATATTCAGCTACCTACAAAGATTCCGTACTGTAACTGTGGGAACCTAAGAATGAAAATGTTTGCCTAAGTTTAGCCTCCTTTCCATTCTATGTCAGTGGTTACTGAATACTCGGGCACTAATGCTTCAGAGCCGTTTTCACAGCAAAATGTCAATATCTTGGTACCACATTGTTTCAACAGCCTTAAGACCATGACCTGTTTTAAAGGACCTGTTCTCTCAAGGATTAAGAGAAACTAATCATGCAGCTGATGAAGTTGTTCTTCAGATGCAGTTCTTCAGCATGCAAATTCATATTATCATTAAGCTTCTAAACAGGAACAACTTATGAGTTCTTTGTGAGTGTTTTTCTGAAGACATTACTTTGCTGGTAATCAAAAGAAAAAAGAAGAAATGTCAATTTAAAGAAATTAAATCATGACAGACTCAACTTTCTTTCTGAAAGCAGTATGACAAGTATCTAAACTGAAATTATAATTCTGTCCCACATAGTAATGTACACTTTTTTCTAAATGCTGCTTTCAGGAAGAAGGCTGAAAGAACATCTTTGACCTTTGCTTAGTGCAGAATCTGAGGTAATACGTAACCAACCATACAATATGGTCAGCAAGATCTACATTACCTTAACAAGAAAAAACGACACTCCGTAGGTCCGCAGGGAACGGGCTAGCTTCACATACTTCACTTTGGCTTCTATTTCAGTCATCTCACCACAGTTTTTGTGCTCCTGTAATGAAAGTTCAGTATCACTTAGGCAGAAACAATGCTTTCTGGAAACAAAAAAGGGTATAGCTTTTATCTGTTTAAGGATGCTTAGTTAATAATCATTACCATTAGAGTATTTGAAAAAATACTGGCTAGAAATGTTAGCCAGACTGTATCCTGTAATTCCTTACATCGGAGAACATAAACAACCTGTACAAATGGAACACTCCTCTTTCACCATCATCCATTCTATCTGTGCCTCAGATCAAGCACATTTAAATCACTTCTGAAACAGTTTAAAATTCTAGGTATTGCTGCTATTTGACACCATTAGGTTTCACACAATTAATGCCTCTTTACTCGGCTTTTAAAAATAATTTTAAAGTCCCAGCAGCCATATTTTTTTCCAGGAACAGCCTATTTATTCCTGCTTTGTGCCCAAACCTTCTGATTCATGAGAGTCTCATGCCTTGTAATTGATGACTTCTCATCTCTTTTAGGTATTTCCAATGGGTTTTTTTTGCCAGTTGCACCGTTATCCACAATTTTTTCGTCACATGAAAAGAATTCTACAGGTGAGGAAGAAGCAATGATTTTTCTAAATAGTTCATCCTAAATACTCATCTAGGTGTGTCTTGTAACTCAATTTCTATTTATTATGTAAACAATTTAGTCATTCGTGAACTTTATTACCTGTAACTAATGACAACTACCAATATTACCTATTCAAACTTCATCTCAGCATCTGCTCTCCTACCCCAGTCCATTCTGCTGAAAATCCTATCCCAATGTCCTGCTATTCAAATACTGTTTGTGGGATCCCCTATCTCCCCCCATCTTCCCCTCACATTCTTCTGTACTGCTGGTTACCACCTCTTTCATGCTGACTGATGGCTGCAGGGGGAGCACCAACAACATGGGAAACACTTTCCAACTCCAGTTTAAGTTACCATCTTGACAATGTTCCACGGAGGAGCACTGGGAGGAGCAACTGCAACTCCAAAACCCCTTTCGCATTCCAAGGATATAGACTGATCATATCTGTCAAGTTCAGCACAAAGAACGCAACCAGGACCCCTAAACTGCAACATCACTGCCACCAGCTAAAGGTATACAGAAAAGCGTTAGACATCCTCATCTACAAGGAAGCACTAGAAGCTCCAGGTAAGACTTACTGAGTTACAGAATTCCTAGACTGGGAGTGTAACAGACATAGGGAAGTATGTGACCTGTTCCTGCTCTTCAACTTGTCTCCCAAGCTGAGATCACATATCACTGGTATGTCCTTCCAGAAACTGTATGACTTGATTTCAGCTGTTGACCTCAGAATTTTTAAACTTATTGTATTGCCAAACTTGTATTTCGGTAGGCACAGATATTTAGTGCATTTACAGTACTCAAACTACTTCCAACAGTATCAGTACATTTTATACCCAACTGCTTCAGTCTTTTACAACTGTGTGATTCCCAGACACACCACTGAACTCAAGCATTAGCTAGCAGAACTCCATATTACTTGAAGCTTATGCCTGAATAATGAAGGCATGAAATTAAAACTGGTTTTCCTAAATATGCTTCTATTTTAGTATAAATACACATCCTTATATTTCAATGCAACTGAGACAAAAGGTCTTAACAATATTGAATATTCACTCTCTCCTCTTCAACAAAGTACACTGAATAATCATCAGTGAAGAAAAAAGGATCAGGACAATAAATCTGCTGAAGAAAGAAAAGAAAAGCTGTCAGATTCTTTACGCTTGATTTTCCGGTAGTTGTGTAATTCAAGTATATACAGAGTATACACCTGTGAAAGCTCATATTTTTCTTATAAAAGAAGTGAAACTATAGTATGTTTTTCAGCCTCACAATTACCTGAAATATTCTCTTTTCAGCACCTCTTTGTTTCGTATATTCTTTAGGCAGGAATTCTTTTAGGCTAGGAAAAAAAAAAAAGACACAACAATTCCATAGTTAATGGGTGCCTTCTTGAGGAGGGATGCTTTCCATGCTCCTTTATTGGCATTAAGTCCCCCAAGCTTCCTAAAATGAGCATAAAAGACCTATACAGTGAAACAAAACTCTGGCTAAGTAGGGTGAGAGCAAGAGGATACCTTGCATAATCAAGAAAAATTTACATCCCCATGTAATACATCTTCATGTTTTGAAAAGTCATCAAAAGTAAATAATAGCTGGGACACTTCCCATTCTTAAACTATATCATGTCTCTCAGCAGCTCAGAGGGGTTCACATCTAAATCCAAATACACTCATCGTAACCTGGGGGAAGAAGGGGACATCAAAGCTTGAGCCAGCTCTGTGTAAAAGTTCAGACACTGCTATTACTTTCCAGTAGCACTTTGATTTACTGACATGCAGGACCAAGTTCTTCCTTTGTATCTTCCAAGAAATGTTAGAACGCTAATATTTTACTGAAAAACTGCAAAGCCATTTAAGTGGACACTTAATAGCAGTCACTATCTCAAAAACAAAGTCATAAATAACCAGTTGTAATTTCTGTAGCACTCAGATACTAAGGGTCTCAGAATACAAAGTAAACTAAGCAAGTGCAGCCTCCATGATAGAGTTTAGTCAGAAAGAATCTTTAAACACCTCACCTGTATCTCCTTGCTGTATAATAAAATAAACCCTTTATTCTCAGACAAAAATCATGCCAACTTGAAGACATATCAACATCATGCTTTAACAAACATCAGTTCTTTTCTGGATTGCACACTCCCATCTGGAACACTCTACTCTGCTGAAACTACGTCATATATTCAGCAGTTCATTTTCAGCCTGAAGAAAATTCCACTGTTCAAAAAATTGGTTTCTAAGGATCCCCCCTGCTTTGGACTACTAGGAATCACAGAAAAAGTATGACTGGAAAATCTCCTCCTCATTTTGATTTATGCAGTAAGCAAGCACACTATTAACACAGAAAGCCAGACCTACCTACTATCATGGAAAGTTACAAGTTTTGAGAAGGATGGATTTTTTTCTAACAAGATTGGCAAAAAATTTGCTTGACTGTTCTGTGGGTTTTTTTGTTTTAGTTTGGTTTGGGGGGGAATGGGTGTTTGTGGGGGTTTTTTGTTTGTTTTAGCATGCTTTTTTTGGTTTTGTTTTTAAATAAAAAAGTCTGCCATTGCAGACAACAAACAAAATAACTCAAAAGACTAAATCAGGATTTTGTGCTTTCTCAAAAATACTATTCAGTAGTGAGATCATTCCTTTTGTTCTTTACATAAAGCTCTAGCAGTATACATCAAAGCAAGAACAACTGTCCTTTCTATCTTTCTTCCAATGGTCCAGCAGTTACATCTCACTAATACATGATAATGAAATGTCTTCTCAGGACTTATTTACATAGACACATCATGGGGTGGGGAGGCTGGAGAGCCAAATTAATTTTGTAGATAAGGACTGAATACAGCTTATTATCCTAAAAAGCTGGTGCTTTTATTCTGAAACAACTGGTGCTTTTATACAGAATTGTATAGGTTCAAACTAGTTTGGTTAAATTCACTTCCAAGGCAAATGGAAAAAAAAAAAACCACAACAAAAACAAACCTGAGTTAAACCCAGTTTAATGCTGGAAATGGATTTATATAGAAAAATGCACTTCCAATTCTCACCTTTTGTTAACTTATTTTCTCAGCTACCCATATGTAGATAAACTATCAAGACCATTACATTTTTAAGCATGTCCACTTACTTTGTTAACTAATATACACTTTAAGAAGACATGGCTGAATAAACATTATTTGGAGCTTCTTAAGCAGCAAGAGTTAAGAAAACAACTTTGCGTTTTGTCCACTAAGCACCAATTGGTATACTCTTGCTCTCGTAGTTGGCAGTTAGATCGGATGCTTTGTCCTTGTATCACCTTCCATTATTTTTCAATCAATAGACAAGTAATCACTTCAACTGAAAGGGTAAAATGCTAGTTGTAAACAGACTGAAATTATTTTAATGCTACCTATAATCAAGATATTTTCTTTATGATGCAACAAACAATAGTTTCACTTTATTTAGCAGCTTGTTTAATGGAGTTAGCAAAAACACCTGGAACATCATTTATCATTATCATTTAGCCTTCTTTAATCTCTTTAATTACACATTATTACAATGGACAATGAACTCAGTTAAAAAAACCTATCTAACAGCAAGCAGTGTTTATTTAACTTCATATACTGTGAGTTTGTTCCTACAGTTCTTAAAAAAATTATACACAAGTGTCAACATATCAATTGTTTTTCATAAGCATAAAGGTATATCCAGTGTTCTTGAAAAAGAAAGTTTAAGACAGTAAAGCAGGCTAGATTAAAGAATTTTGCTTACTGGTCACCAAGCATGCTTGGAAATAAAAAGCAGAGGTGGGCAATTTTATTGGTCCTTTCCTATCTGCATACGAATAGTATGAGTTTTTAATTAGATATTGTCTCAGCAAATTTAACCACAGTGTACCTCTGTCAGTGCAATGCAAAACTTCAGCTGTATAAGGAAGGGCATGAAGGACTATTTGCAATTTGATAGTTTAAGAGCTTTCACAATTTACTTTGGCATGAGCTTCAAGAAAATTCCAACAACCAATATGAAAGTGTTAACAAGATGCAGGCGATAATCTTCATCTGTGTCAAGAATCATTTATCAATGACAAAAAAGGATACAACAGATCTCTCTATATAAACATATTGCAGACATGGCAAACTAAACTAAGCTGTTTCAAAACAATGCTATGAAATACTAATACTATTCTCTTACACGCTGTTTTCTGTATGAGCTGACAGATTCTCCTTAAGGGAACCTGTAGCATGTTCAGGTTTCAGTGGTGAGTGAATGGACACCTCTCAAATGTATTTCACATATTGAGCTACAGCATACAGTTTACATAAAACACAACAACTTTCATACTTGAAAAGAATCAATGTTCATGCACCAAAAAGCAGGAAATATTTTAATGAAACTTTAAAAAGCTCAATCTGTTTTAAGAAAAAAAAAAAAAACAAACTAAGAAGTTTTTCTGAAAAGACACAAGATGCATTTTGGGGGGGGGGGCGGAAATCAGCATTTATCTACACTGTTTTTATATATTGTTCATAATGAGTCAAGAGTGCTTGGCTTCTTCAGACTCATAAAACAAAAGCGTGAGGTTTCACAAAAAGGCTGTCATGAAGGCTATGTACAGACAAATGCACATAACACTAAATCATAAACATGTACACTTGAAATTAAAAGGCAATGACTAGGGACTTACAGGTTCTGGAGCAAGCTCCTCTACAGAAGGTAAGAAAAGAATTACTTCTAAATCAGAAATCCTTAATTTTATTAAACTTATTATACACCAGGACAGCAAGTGATTACACTTAATGACCTGCAAGGCTTGATCCTAATACAATCAAAGCTCTTTTAAATGAAAATAAAACAATAGTAGAGAAAATTCCCTGCAGAAAATAACAAGGTTCTAAATTTTGGAATTGCGGTTCTAAATGATTTCCCTGGAGTAACGTTCTCTAACATACAGTTCAGTTATTTATACCTTTCATTTCCATCAGGATAAAAAAAAGATAATGCACTTTATATGTGTGATGACTTATTCTGTGATGGACTTCAAACTATCTAGCATTGCATACAAAGTAGAAATATGAACCAGCCAGCAGTTTCAGTCCACCATAAAACAGTTACTATATGGGAGCTTAAAAAAAAGAAAAACAAAAAAAAATCTTTACACTGAAAAGACCAAGTAGAACACTTAGAAAAACCTAGAAAAATTTAAGCAACTGAACTCTGCACAGCAGTTTGCTTTAAAAATTAAAAACAACTATTGCTGGGAACACCTAACTCTTGAAATCATTACATTAGCTTGTCACGAGGTAATACCCTAATGGTTTGCTGCAGGAATACTCTTGAGTGAGTGGAGGGAGAAGGGAAGAATAAATAGACAACGGACAAATCGCAGAGAAAGATTGTTGTGTAACTGGTCACAATTCTAGGGAATATGAACCAAGAGTACACTGAAGCTATTATGCTGGGTCCCCAGAATTCTTAGACAGTAGCTCTATTAGGAAAGGTTCATAGGCCAATCAGTAGCAAATAAACAGACAGTACAAAGAAAGCTGATTATTAATTCGAAATGAAGGATGTTTGTTCATGTGGTTTGTTTGCGTAACTGAACTGCTACTTCAGGAAAATCTTTCAAAAGCGAAGTGTTTCAAACAACCACTATTGCAGCAATGCATGTTCCAAAGCAAGCCAGCATTTTAAAGTGATTGCCTGAGATACAGTAAACCCCAGACTCAGGCTCACACAGGAAGTATAAGAGTCAGCACTGAGCACTCAGCCAGTGGAACAGGACAGAAACCAAATATGCACCCATTGTTTTGTGCATCCCATTAAGGTATACGAGCCTCATATGTACGCAAGGCTTGATGGACTGTGCAATAAATAGCTTTGTTTTACCCTCCTACGTTCCTTTCCTCAGACTCCAGCCCTCAGTTAATTCTACCGCAGACAAACCAAGCAGAAAATCAAAATCGGTAGAAAAATGGGACATCTAAATTTCAGTCAAACTAAACTTGCCCCTGTCTACATCTGAAACGAAGAGCACAACTCTAGATCTCCATTCATACAACAACATAAGAGGGTGAATCTGAATGACTGATTAATGCAACTAAAAAGTTTGGAAAATTTAACCCCTAAACACGGCAATACTAACTTTATTCAAGTGACAAAGCATCTTTCCATTCATGTACTTTCCTAGCAAATCAAACATTTGTGATATATACTGATGTATCCTTAATTCAGACATAGCATTACTAAATATAGGCAGAAGTAGGTTTCTAAGAAACAACAAAATCCCAGTTCTCCCACACTACCAGGTGGTTGGGGAATCCAGCTGCATACTTCACTGGCACCCTGGGGGGAGCTGGTGCCCTATCCTGTCTAATAAGCCACTGCCAAAGGTCCCCTCATCAGTTCGGGTTGCTGATTTGTGCAATAAGGCTCCTTTCACAGGGAGATTGCTACAGAAACACACTGAATCTGATTACCTCTGCTTGGATTACTAAAATGCATTTAGTATGTGACAACTCAACATTAGTTACACCTGAGGTCACCCGAGTGTAGAAGTTAGAAGTGTTTACTCTAAAAATCCAGGTTTGTGTTTGTGTTCTACATGAGGTCCAAACTGGATCTGTGCTTGAAAGCCTCCAAACTCGCAGGCCTTCTCAAAGGAGACAGGGTGGGAACCATTCAGAATGTCATCACGAGCCTATAGGAGGTAAGCAAAGACATGTCAGGGACATCCAAAATAACTACTACTTATCTTAAATTCCTTGAAAGCTTGAACATAGCCCAAGAATCCAGCAACACCCTTTTCTGTCAAGGTCTTTATTATTCCTTTCTGGATGTGTTTGTGACTAGTAAAATAAACAAAGGGCTAGATTATTTTCTGGTGAATATCTATGGAGACTTATTAAAACCACGATTGCAACAACTTTCATCAAAAAGAGGACTTGACACCCATTTCCTGCCGTACGTGTATACAAAATACAACATATGTATATACACTTACATGTATGTACACATATACATACAGATAATATGTGTGTGTACATACACACATGTAAAAGCTTTTATCTTACCACCTTGTAACAGCAGGGAAAAGATATGTATAACTAGTAAGTAAAAACCAGATCACTATTACAGAAATGGCAACAGGAGGAAGCAAAGAGCATTTTCCTTCCCTTTGTTTAAATGTAGTGGTCATAGAAGATGATGGATGTTATAGCTCTGGCAATAGAACCTCATCTATCCATAGACAAAACAATGACAAGGCAGTATCAACACATACTGTCATAACAGTAACCTGAAAGAAATGTCTAAGTGGCAGGGGAGCAGCTCAGTGTGATACAGTCTTCTAAAACACTTGAAAAATGTAATGCAGTCTTACAAGCAATGCCATCATTATCTTTTGCCTCAGAGTATTAAAATGTAATTTAGAGCAATCCCATTTGAATCAGCTGCAAGTATAACAACAGAACATTCCATTAAACTTTCAATATTTTCTTTGTTTTGTTTTTTTTTACTTTTAGAAAAAAAACTTTAACGAAGTGTTTAAAAGCCTACTTTTTTGAGACTGCATTACAGGTAACTGCACTGGAGCCTGCCGTTAAATAGTATCTTCCGCATAAAGCTCTTAGCTTTGCTAAGATATTGTCCCAGCCGAAACCAGGACAGGTATGTATAGTACCTCTAACAGTCTGGGGAACCTGCCTAGGCGGACTCCCACCATACATGATATGGTCCATTTTGAACAGGAAGCCTGCCTGCCGTGTGTGCTGTTTGGGTTGAAGACTGGAAAGGGAGTGCAGAAGCAGCTCTCTCACTGATCAGGTGGAAGAGAAAAGAGATGAGAAGTGGAAAGCTGGTTGCAAGACTGATCTGAGATTTTGTATTACAGAGAAAGCATCACCTATAGAAAAGAATGGGGAGAAGAACTAAAGATAACAACTTAAAAGACTAAAGACACTCATGAATTTTAAGGAAACCAGGACAAGGATGTGAAAGTCAGTGGATTTGTGAGTTTTGGTTTGATTACTGCGTTGAAAGTATTTGATTAAAAAGAATCAGCAAAGCCTCTGTATTATCACATGTTCTTGGAGGGAATAAACAAAAAAGTAAAATCAAAGCATATTCAGAACTGGAATTCTAGAAGATGGAGTATTTCAGCAACAAAATCTTTCTAATTAAGATTAGAAACCCACACAGGTTTCCTCAGACAAGGTAGAACCCGTACTTCTGGTCCACATACTGTACCTGAACATAAAGCAAATTAAGTTGAACAGGATCTCTTGAATCTACGTTCTGGTCTGAATAAAAGAACTTTCGTCTTAACAGTAGTGTTTCATTTTCATCGACTCCTTGTTCTCTAAACGTTCTGCTGTGATCTAGCCAATTTACTGTAACAGAACCACAGACATACACATTGTTAAATACATAGTTTTGCCAGTGTTCATAGCTGTTGTGAAAAATCATGTGATAATTGGCATTTCCACTGGAGGAGGAAACTCTGCAAAAAATGTTGCTTTCAATTCTGTTTCTAGTTATCAGTTTTGAAGGTTGCTACAAATGAGAATTGAAGAACAGCACTGCTGAGAAACAAGAATTTACTACTACAACACCGTTAATATTGTTGAAGAAACAGCCATAGTAATGTTTTAACATTAAATTTAGATCTTCAAAGCTTCATTGCCAAATTACTTAAAAGTTTACCACATTTCCCCCTAAAACCAATTGTTCTGTCTACTTTTCTTATCCCTGAATACAATTTTAAAACATCTTCCTGACAGTTACAGTTTATCTTAGTGCCTTAATGCAAAATAGAAAAAATGGCTTTCATGTCTTTACACATAAAACAAATCAAATACTGTCTTAGTTCTTTGGCAAACTCCATTTACACTCAAAATGTATAGCTTCAAAGACAAAACTACCTTTTGATGGCTTTCAGTAGGCATCAATATTTAAATATTGAACTTTAACGAAGGGGAGAAAATGGTCATTACGGAAATGTCCCTTCACACTTAAATTACAACTCCCATACCAAAAAAGTAAAAAAAAAAACACTTCAAAAGATCCGCTAACTCTCACAGCTAGAGGCAACAACTTGTCCGTTTACCTAATTTTAAAAATACTCAGTAATAGATGACATTATATATAAATGGATGCAAAATACAGGTAGGGATCAACAGAGACACACTGAAGAATCTAAAAATGCACTCCTTTATGGCCTTCTTGCACTATACCGTGGAAAGATACTAATTGAAGAATTATCCTGGAATACACTACTCACAATCATCATCTGTATGAAGCTTTGCCTTCAGTTTTTCCATTTTTCTTTCATCACGCAACAATGTCCTATCTTTCTTAAGCGTTCCTGTACTCTCCTCTTTTTTCTCTTCGATGCTCTCTTGGATTAAGGAATATTCCTCATAATTTGTTATTCCTGGAATTATAAACAAATCCAAAGTGTTTGTAACAATAAAAATTTAACACATTTTAGGATAGGTGAAATAATGTTTTCCATATATTAAAACACCAATGGTTAATTTCAAGTATAATAAAGATATTCCAGATGAAATGCTTAAACAGTGTATGGGGAAGGAGATCCCAAGAATAATCTACAACTTCCGCATTCAAGACATCTCTCCAATATCTGGCATTATCCTTCAAATACACCATTCCTTTGTCATATGCTGCATTGGCCACTTTCAGAAAGATATTAAGGGTTTTTTTGTTATCTACCAAGAGAAGCTGCCAGTTTAAAAACATGATGGAATTTAAAATAGCAGTAAATTCCAGAATGGAGACATGCCATAGTAAATTTCCTTTCATGGATGCCTACAATTGCTTCCTGAGAACTGAGTAATTTCAGCTTGCCCACGATGTGTAGAAGAAATGTGGCAGAGCAGACTGAGGAATTGAAAACATGTGAAATATATGTTTTTTTGAGAGTTTTAAAACTCAACTCTTCAAATGAATTTTACATGAAACTGAATCAAAAATCAGTTCACAACATTTAGCATATGTGCAAAGTTGCCCTCATTTCTTTTTTCTGCTTGGTTTTTTTCCACTGTTTGGTTAAGCATGCTTCTGTTACACAGAAAAGCAAATTAAATGCTCACCTACATGACCACATTCATGAAAATAAGTCAAACTCATTTTTTAAGTAAATTAGTTACAGCACATTAGAATCCAGCATAGAAACACTCAAACAAAATTGAAATGGATGAATTTAAATTTAGCTTGATTCACTTTCCAAGTAAATTAATCTAAATCAAATTAAGGCCACTTTAATTCTAAATGAGAATTAAGCAAGGGTTTAAGATGATTTAAACTAATCCATGTTGGATGCATGTTTATAGTTAAGTATAAATTAGTTTTCAAAAATATCTCTACTTAAATAAATACAAAAACAGACTATAAATACAAAGACAGACTATCACCAATATGACACATTTTTGACCAGCTCCTCTGGATGGCTTCCACATATTGTTTCACAAATGATACGGTACTGCGACCAACTCTTAATGATAACAATATAGAGCCCTAAGTTTAGGTATATTTCAAGGTTAAGAGTATTTATCTTTTATCCCATTAAAATAACGTATAAATTTAGTTCTAATTCTCTACCACAAAGCAGGAAAGTGTATGTAAAAGGTAACATATAATATAAAATTTAACTGTACTGTCAGATAACTTTGTGCCTTCAACTGCTAAATACTGACCTTAAAGGATATAGCTAACTCCCTACCAACTTTCATAAAACCTGGACAAGAGATTTCAAAAAAGTGCTTGGTAAATGTTAACTGATAAGAAATGTAAATCTTTTTTTAACATATGTGCCAATTTCTAGCCAGTAATACACATAACATCCTAAAAATCAAGATGCAAATATGGCAGAAAAAAAAAAGATCTTAAGTATGTGGGTCCCAAAATCTCACCTATCCTGCTGCAAATGGTAACCAGCAATTCACCAACTGTTTTAGAATCATCCACCATGACTGTTTTCACTGAGCCATCCAGCATACGTATTTTCTGAGGTCTCTGTTTCTTTTTATACTCCAGTATATCCTAGGAAGGAAACATACTGTTTCTAAACGCTTTTGGAAGCCACCACAAGCCAACCCACTAACTTAGATGCCTAAAACAGGATTCCCTCCCCACCCCCCAAGCTGGACAGTTCCTTTGTTATAGTATAGGCAAACTTATTCATGTAACAAACTTGAGAAGTGACTACGTTTA
Source organism: Pelecanoides urinatrix (assembly GCA_013400755.1). NCBI lineage: Eukaryota > Metazoa > Chordata > Aves > Procellariiformes > Procellariidae > Pelecanoides > Pelecanoides urinatrix. Next base: position 202,673 of record VZTQ01009357.1, read on the forward strand.
GTTCTGCCAATGTCATTTTTCAAGAACTTGTCCTAGCTGGCAAGACCAAAACCTAGACAGGGCAGGATAGACCAAATTACCTTTGTGCTGCAAAAACTAGTTTAGTATTTAAAAAGGATAGCAACGCCTTTTGGTTTTAAGTAAGCTGGCCATAATGTAAGCAAGTATGACCTCATCATCTTTAGTATATAAGAAACCTACACTATAATACAACGTCACCTCAAATATAAAGCTTATTACAAAATTTATTTTTTATCTTTCTGTTAATCATTTTATGAAGATGCTATTGGCCACAGTAGCTCACAGTCACAACCAGACACAGGAAAAAACTTACTACTAAGGCACATCAAGGGAGAGAAGTGGGAGTGGGCCAATTTCAGGAACAGACTCAAGACCCTCCTACCCCTCCAAATGCTAAACGTTCTTCTTGCTATTTGGGAAACAAGTTTTCTAAAAATGTGTTGATGAAAGAAGCAACAGACATGCACCATACCCCATTTCTCAGCATGTAATAATCCAGCGTTCTTCCAGCTTCCAGCCATATACCTTTTCGAGGATCTTCATCTGACAAGAACAATCCATAGTCAGAGGCTGTGGAACAGAAAAGACAGAGACTCATTGAAAAATATCAAACCTAATAAAGCCAACACGGTTTTATTCAAGCTTATTCAGCTTCAGAGTTAAGCTTCCATTACGCTTGCCTTCCATTCTTAATGAACCTGGATAGAAATTTTTTTCTGTGCTTCAGAAAATATTTAGCTTAGCAGCAGATAGCAGGGTAGATCAAGCTTTATAGAAGATGAGCAAAAGCTTCACTAAGCAAGAACATGTCACATCTACTGTGGAATTTGTATTGTATTTGTAATTAATTCTCCTCAAGACGACCTTTTTTAAATGCTGATAGGTTCTGCTTTGGAACTGATTAACCAAAAATAAAAGCTGTTTGGGCTTAACCACAGTATACTATTTCAAGTAGTAGTTCTACCTAAAAAAAACATAGTTTGTTTTCAACTCTCCACATATGTGGTGGTCGGAGGCCGGCTTGGGCTTAGCGACCACGAAATGATAGAATTCTCCATACTTGGAGAAGGAAGGAGAGGGGCCAGCAAAACCGCTACCATGGACTTCCGGAGAGCGGACTTTGGCCTGCTCAGGACACTGGTCGAGAGAGTCCCTTGGGAGACAGTCCTGAAGGGCAAAGGGGTCCAGGAAAGCTGGACCTTCTTCAAGGAGGAGGTCTTAAAGGCACAGGAGCGGGCCGTCCCCATGTGCCGAAAAAAGAACGGGCGGGGAAGACGACCGGCCTGGCTGAACAGAGAACTCTTGCTGGGACTCAAGAAGAAAAGGAGAGTTTATCTCCTTTGGAAGAAGGGGCAGGCTACTCAGGACGAGTACAGGGACCTCGTTAGGTCGTGCAGAGAGAAAATTAGAAAGGCCAAAGCCCAGGTAGAACGCAACCTGGCCACTGTTGTGAGAGA
>VZTQ01009357.1:204799-270041 GCA_013400755.1 Pelecanoides urinatrix
GGCTGAGGGAGCTGGGATTGTTTAGTCTGGAGAAGAGGAGGCTGAGGGGAGACCTCATCGCGCTCTACAACTATCTGAAGGGAGGTTGTAGTGAGGTGGGGGTTGGTCTCTTCTCCCAAGTAACCAGCGATAGGACGAGAGGAAATGGCCTGAAGTTGCGCCAAGGGAGGTTTAGGCTGGACGTTAGGAAAAAATTCTTTACTGAAAGAGTGGTCAGGCCTTGGAACAGGCTGCCCAGGGAAGTGGTGGAATCACCATCCCTGGAGGTATTTAAAAGACGTATAGATGAGGTGCTCAAGGACATGGTTTAGTAGGCATAGGGGGTGTTGGGTTGATGGTTGGACTCGATGACCTTAGAGGTCTTTTCCAACCTTAATGATTCTATGATTCTATGATTCTATATTGAGTTTATGCTAAACTTTGGAATCTTTTTGGTAGATGCTTCAGGTTTAGGCATTTAAAAAATACAAGGCTTGTAGAATTATAGCCGTAATAACAATCTCAGGAAAATCTATTGCAGGCTAAACACATGCCAATTGATTCTTCCAGAATCACAAGTAAATGATAAAACTCTCATTGTCACAGAAAAATAAATCCAGGTTTAGGCTTCAAAGACTAAACTCCAGGTATACAAAATGAAAGACCATGTGTGTCAACTTAAGGCCCATCCAAAACATCTCTTCTTGATAAACATTTGCATGAAGAATTGATACAGAGTAAACTTCACTATCACAAACCGCAGTTTTACAGTTTAAGCTAATGGCTTTTTTCATGCAAGCTGGCAGCTGCGTGCACACAGCCTGTTACAACAGCTTGGTGCAGGGACAGCACCTTGCTTACTTTCAGCCATGTGTTCCGAACCTCTGATCAGAAAGTCAGGTAAAAATAGCTATAATTTTTGGACAAAGTTTCATATTTAAATGTCATGCATAGTAACAATTTGCATTTACATTAAAAACATTGTTACTCATGCAAGTACATAAAGAGCTTACACTTATTTAATAGAAGTGTAACTGACTTACAGATACACAATTTCGAAGGAAGAATTCTTCCACAAACAACTGAGTAAGAAGAAAAACTTTTCCTGCCGACCTGAATTAAAAATTCCACTGAAAAGCCAAGTGATCCGTATGTACACAGATGTTTATGACACAAATTCAGTACAGAATAGGTTATGTAAAATTTTAGAATTTGTGCCTATAAATAGGTTGTGACCTTTAGAAGCACACAAAGCACCTTGCACAGAGCACAGAATCAGCAAGGAAGAACAGACAGCTCTGATACTCATTTCTGGTGGATGCACCCTAGTAATGAAATAGCAGTAGCTGTGCAACTTGCACGTTAACATCATGGCCACCTTTATGCCAGCATGTAAGCTTGCTGGAGAAGTCAAATGTGCTTGTTTGACAGTCACAACAACTACATTTTCTGTAGTGAAGCAAGTAGTTTGATCAGTCTACACTGCACCTCTATGAGTCTTGTGAACTAACAGGCAAACAACACACATTTTAACAGCCACAAAGAAGGGGAAATGATATGTTAGTAACCTTATTTCTGTTCATCACTCAACTTCATAAAGTTTTTGAAGTTCATAATTGCACTGCAATCACATATAAAGGAAAAGCCCTACTGTAAAATCTGAAGAGAGGCTTTTCTATGAGGTTCATGATGTTCAGGGATATTTGTTACTCAACTTCTCTGAATTCAACAGCTGTTCAAAATAACTGCCTTGAGAGATCAGTATGGTAAAAATGCACAGCTTGTATCTGAAAAATTGAAGCTGTATAACTAGACTTCCTCAGGACTCCTGCAAAGGAGAAGCACTTCTAAGTAATAGTAATATCGTCTATTAATGGTAAGTTTTTCTAACAGTTCAGACAAGATTTTTGAAACAGCTCTAAAGGTTGAGAACTGTGCATAAAACTCAATAAACAATCTCCTTTAAGATTTACATTCCAGTGGCATTATATACAGTACAGCACCAAAGGATTCTGAAGAATCTGAATTTTTTGACAACTTCGACTGCATTTAAACCAAAGCTTTTGTCCAAGTGACGACATATTTCACAGTCTGCATTCAGACCTGATTTGCTCAGTAGGTACAGACACAGTTAAATTTGACTAACAAATAGCAGTGTTCTGATTATGGTATGCACAGCATGGTGATGCTTTTACTTATTAGCCAGTTTCAAACATTGCTCTTTGCACATTTCGGAGATGTCCAGCCATTCTTTTGCAATTCATGTTGTCCCTTCCTTTGCTGAGGCACAAAAGTAAGTCTGCCCAGATTTTCCTAGAAAGCATTGCCACAAACATTGCTTTAAAAAGATGGTACCACCAAAATTGCTCTCCAAGTAGGAAAAAATCATCTTTCAGGCAAAAAAGCAATTTATTTAAGAAGTCAAAGTTCCACAAAATGTATCCTTTGTAGAAAAACCTCTGTCAGGATGGAAGGAAGAAAAAGAATGCAGCTACCTTCTGTCACTTAAAATCTGTTTGCACTTTGTGCCTTTCACTCCAGAGTCTTATGATTTAAATAAAAAAACAAACCCTCCAACCTGAAAGATAAATGGAAAAACAGAACAGTGTAAAAAACCCAATGGGTCTATGTCTATTTTCAATTCAGCCAATGAACTGACTAAGGACAAATACAGGAACTCACCTTGCCCTGTTTGAGCCTCTGGTACTCGTTCACGAATAACTCTACAGGCATCGTACACTGCAGTGGATGGTTCAAACTGCATCGTCTTCACTACATTGCATTGGCGGACACAGATCTTCAAGGAAAGAGCTACCATGGTGTCAGGTCACTTGCAGGATCCTACTAAAGTATCTGAAAAAGCAGTAATGGCAGAGTTGCTTAGATTTTTCATTTACTGCTTTAATACACTCAACTTTCCATTACAAAAAAAAAAAAGAAATTAGTTCAGTAGCATTATATGTAGTCGAATACAGTTCTATATAAAGTCTCATTAGCATCATCAAGATGGAAACTATCCAAAACATGTATTTTTCTTGGTATATTGGAAATTAATTTTCCAAAAACTTGTGTATGCATACTTAAAGTTTGATACTTTGTCTGAAGGAAAACATAGGAAAACAACACACTTACTGGGTATATTGCCAACGTATTTACTACTGTCACAAAATTATTCTTCTCTCACTACAACTTTTTATTAGACCATTTAGATTAGATAGTAACTAACAGCTTAGAACAACTACTTAAATGAAAGCAGGATTTTCTTAGTACATAACTTCTCCTTTCTGAAGATTCTAAAGTGTGCAATACTGTGTTGTGGTTTTTTTCAAGTCTCCACACAGATCTACGAGATGTTTTTATCCTGTTGCGCAGCTACCCAGAGCTTCAAGAACGAGCTATTTTTCATTTCAGTTCTATTTCAGAAACTTCACTGAATTCAACAGCATTTGTCTACAGAAACAGGAAGCTACAGATGCTTTTTGTTTTGTTTCATTTTGTAGATAGTCTGGGTTTTGTCTCAAGTGTCTTCCCTTGCTGTCATAACACTCCAAACCACTCTTCCATCATTAGACTTTCTGCAGTGATCTCCAAGAACTCTTCAGAACTAACATCCTTTCTGCATAAATACAGAATCTACTAGCATCCCCAAATTCTTTCTGCATAAATTCATGTATGTGTAGGACACGAGATTCTACGGACTACTGCCACTAATGATAATTTGACCAGGACAAATTCCAGTAGTTAAACAAAAAATTAAACTCCAGTTGTGCATCTTTTTACAGCCCAGATACTCAGTACTGTTTGGCAAAAATCACTTTAAGGAATAGTAAGGAACCAGCATTTACATTTCATCAATGCACCGATGCACTGAGCTCAGTGATTGCATCCCTTCTCCAAGGCACAGACAGCAGACAAATAATTTCTCTACTGATAACATTCAGGAGCAGCTTTGGCTCTAAGATGTCATCTTTCCTCATATTTTTGTGGCAGCCCATCCATCTGCCTCTAAAAAGCAAATCATCCTACTTCAGATTTTTCAGTACTTCCAAGACCACTCACTACCAGTATGAAATGCTAAATATAAGACTATCTGACAAAGGGATGAATGAGCGAAAAAACATACAAGAAACATTAATGTACGCACCTCAACGCTCTCCCAATCTATCAGTGTCTGATAACAAAACAATCTGTATTTTGAACCAATCATTCTAGGCAGATTATAAATAAATTAAGATCTCTCCCTACTACCAAATACTAGTTCCTAAAACCCATCCAAAAGGTCTTTACGTTTCAAAAGTAATTGTTCAGTATAGCAACAGCACAAAATAAGTGCAAGACAAAAAATAAATCTCTGCAGTATTTCCATAGAGATTCACCATAACTGGATTCAGTTTAGCACTTTATCATCTATACATAAGCAAACCTCAGAGCATTACAAAAACAAAAATATCCCAAGAAACCACAGATTGGGACAGTTTTTCACCATCCAGAATAGTCCCAGGAAGAATAATTATGTTCATGTGTGTTTATGCGCACTGTTAAAAAAAACAGATGGCACATTAAACAGCTGGAAAAGAGACAGATCAGCTTAGAAAAGAGCCTGACCAAGTTGCTCAGAAGGCAGTTCTAGCTCACAGTTGACCTCTGAAACCTGGCTGTCAGCTTCCAGTGTGAAGCCACAATTCCTGCTCCCTCCTCTGTCCGGAGAATGTGTTAGAGCAGGACTATTATAATGTAACCCTCTGAATTCTCTCTCTCCCCTATTTCCTACTCCTCTTAAAAAAGAGGAAACAATATAAAGTGATACCAGTGAACAGGTAAGTTCTACAAAAAGCTTTCCTCTCCTCTTTGCCTTCTATTGCACCTGAAGGCAAGACTTGCAAGCCACCACATCACATCTTCAGACTTCATCTGATTATCTTGTCTATTAAAAGGCAAAATGGATACCGACCTTTTCCTGTCAACTTTCCCATGAAGAAGCTGCAGTCTTAACTTTTGGTATAGATCACTTTGGTTAAAAGGAAACAGTCATTCAGAAAAAAATGTAAGCACATTCAACAATCGTCTTTTAAAAAAAATAACTCAAGTAGAGACATTAAAAGGGGTCTCCTCTCTTCTGCTAACACATAAAGGAGTAATACAGACGACTGTATTCTCTGACACTAAAGCAAAGTGACTGTAATACAGTTGCACAGGCACGTTGCAGCACCTTCTGAAAGATCAAACTAAATGTCTTCTTTTAAGGTAGAAAATAGGATCCAACTGGAAAATCTTTGTGTGAAATGAAATGATTGACTGCCTTCTGGTACAGAATACTAGACAAGTGACTGAATAGTCATAAATTAGCACCTGATTTGAAAGTTTCATGCCATACAAATCCTGTATTACCAGCACTGACAGTAGTGGGTCTCGTGTAAATTATGGTGATGTAATATTATGCTTCCTATGGATAGCTGAATCTTCTAATAATTCAGAAAATAACATTTTCTTTTAAAGTGAAGGGCCACAAGGTTGTGACCTGAACATAGATAGAGTTACTTGCAAACAGAAAAATCTTTCAGTTAATCCTTTTATATGTAAGACTCAAAAATGGATTTTAAAAGAGGGCACTAACTCACATCAAGGAACATCCAAATTCAGTCCAGTGTCTAATCTCCCTTTATGAATGGAGAAAAAGGGGCAAAGAAAAACCAAATGGTGAAGACTGACCATGAAACTTTAACTGGAAAAATAAAGAATAAATTAAAATATTCTGGTAAAATTATTGTAATTTTGCAGCTTGTACTGCTGCTTTTACTAGGTTAGCATAAAATTAGCAAACCAGAGCATTCACCTGTGAGATCCAGAACAGAGTAGGTCAGAACCTGAAAGCAGTCTAGCCAGTACAGCATTGTGTCACACACTCGATAAATTTAAAAACAAGCAGAGGACCCATTTATTAAAATTCAGACAAAAAAAGTTTTTTTAAAATTCATTAAATAGTTTCTCAGCTTGTTAATATTTTCACTTTGTGACCGTGCACCACGTGTGCACACCATAAACACGTGTGTCGGAAGGAACCTCAAGAGGCAGCCTAGCCTAGTCCCTTGCACTGCGAAATGATGCATCCCTATGCTGTCCCTGCTGGATACTCATCTAATCCCTTCTGACAAAGCTCCACTGAAGTGGAGTCCACAACATCCACAGGGAAGCTGCTCCATTTTTATTTTTCTCTTTATTAATTCTACATTTTGGGTAGTTCCCCCCTACCCACCCAAGGTTTTGACCTACGTCTTCTACTGTGCAAAAGAACCTTTTTCTCCTGCCCTACATAAACAGACACAACAAATTGGTCCCCATCATCTTTAACACGATTTTACAAGTTGGGAACCCATTACTGTGTCCTCACAATGCCCCTCCTTTTTTTTCAGGGTCAAATTCAATTCGTTAAAGGAGGAAGGACCTAAATACGTCAGTGGTCTGGTCTTCTTCAACTCAGTGGTTGGTTTCAGAGACACCAAAGGATGCTTTATTCGAAAAAGAGCTTATGAAAAGAGCCCATGAGTTATGAGCTTCCTCCAACACTCTGTTCTCAAACTTCAGAGGAAGGTTTTCATCTGCCTCCTCCAAATTACCCTCAGGCTCTAAACCTCCCCACTTGGATTTCAGTAATACCTGGGACAGGCAGTTTCCATCTTTTGGGTAACAGCCGAAATAGGACAGCTGTTTTTTCTCAAAAGAACTATGAACTTGGTCATGAAAAAGGGCTGAGATCACAGAGAAAAACAAGGGAAAAATATCTTTCGTGTTCCCTTTATCTTCTATATGTTGATTCACACCACATTTAAATATTTCTCTGTGCAGGTAATGGACTTTTTCTGCTCTCCAATATCACTCAGCCTGTGGAATGGCTGACCAAAAGTCAAAGGGTTCCTGGAAATTAAGAGGATTTTTGAAGGAATGGTTTGCCTGGTACTAAGTCTAATGCTCTGTGAGTAATGAAGTAGGTAATTTCTAGAACAGACTGTGACTGATCTGTGCTTGCAAGGCTGGAGACTGAAGTAATAAATTATGGATCTGATGGGTTTGGGAGACGTTGCAGCAGCTCCGAGCTCTTAAAAAAAAATAACCCACAGATCATCAGTGAGAGAATCCAGTGCCTGCAGGTACGTATTTGGATTGTGTACATCAAGGCCTCAAGTTGAACCATCACTGCCTAGGTTCTGCAAAATCCCAACAAAACAAGATTATAACCAGTGGTTGAATCAAAATGAGCAGGCCTCTGTGTGCCCACAGAGATACCTTGCATACAAAGCAAACAAGCAAAAATATTTCAAACATATAAAACCCAAGATATTATCAAGTGCTGAAAAGTAAAGCATAAGAATGAGGCAATATTAAGGTTCTTCAGAGTAAAGTAACTTCACGCTGGAGGCATGCCTGCCATTCCCCCTGCAGTTCAGCAACCGTGTAGCCACGGCAGCAACCAGCTCCCATTCAGGTCTAGAAGTTAACAGTCCCTCTCTCAACTGCCGATGTTTCTCTTTGCATAATCACTTTCTCAACTAATTCTGACACTTTTTTTGTGTGTGTGTTGGCCATTGCATTTTTGAAGAATCTTTCCCCTACTTTTTGACAGAACTGGGTTATGGAGTGATTATACACATGATTTGCCAGAACATCCAAGGCAGTAGTACTCTCCAGCAGGAGCAGGGTGTGGTAAGGAACGGCCACTGTCCCAGCTGGGTCACCATAGGTTCTGGTCACTGTACCCCGGGAGGATAAAGCTTGCAGCAGGCACCTGCACTTCCATTTGCACAGCCTTACTTCAATTCTCAGCTGAAGATACTCTATCCTTCCCAAAAGCTCCCTGCATAGACACACTTTCACAACAGCTAGAGCTAGGATGCTGCTACTGTTAAATTACAATAGGTGTGGGCTTAGAAGCAGATACATACTCAATGAACAGTTAAACTATTTTTCTTTAACAATTTCTCTTTATTAGAAGAAATTTTCTGAAATTCTAGGGACCAATATTTATAAAGCTAAATATCTCTTCATCTCTTGTAAAGTAGGTATTTTCAGTGAAACAGTTTGAACATTAAACACAAAAAAAATCCTTTGCTGAAAGTTATACATATTTATAAATCTGAACATTCTATTTTCCCCAAAATGAAGTAAATTTGTAAAATGCTTTTCTATTAATTTAATTTTTTGATACAAAACATGCCAGAAAACAAAGGTAACTATGGACAGCAAGTCACAAAATAATAAATCAAATAAAAACTTAAATATATTTGTTTGAGAAATGTCCCCAAAATAACAGGAAGAACATTGATGTCAAAGCACACCCACCCTTAATTTCCACTGGAAATTAATTCAAAACTGCTTGTTCCTCCTGGTGTCATTCAAGAGGAGCAAAACAGAACTATCCAACATCTACCAGGACTCCCAGGGCTGAGTAACATACTCATTTCCTCATATCCTTCTGCACCTCTTCCTTCATCAGTCCTAACAATAATTTCTACACACTGTCTGTGCTACCACAGTAAGAAGTCAATAGCTTTTGCATGGATTTACTCTCCAACTTCGTTCTTCCACGTAGCTTGGCTATCTCCTGTTGAGGGACATCAATATAACTACACAGTCAGCAGGAAATCTACTTTTCAGATAAACATTCAAGAGTGATTCACGGCCCGTGCTCTGTTCAGCAGAAGCACAGCATTCTGTACCACACAGCACAGCCAACCTAGCTAGCATTTGAACTGAGGCAACACCAATACGCTACAGCTGTTGGAATAAGTATACTATAGTGTAAAATCAGTAAATAATAAAACCAGAAAACAGCATCTGGAACTAACTAAATTGGTGAAAATTAACCCCACAGTAATACCAAACCAGTGGTGTAACAGGATTATGGGATGCCCACTTGTAAGTATATATAAAAGCTGCATGGTTACAGGTGCTGTTTACTCAGGCCCCCAGTGCAAACCCCCTACCGCAACTATAAACTACAGGAAACCAAACCAGTGGGACAAGAAATGTATTTTTTCCAGGTTCGCCCCAGCTCCTCTGTATCTCCCCTCCCAATAGATGACTAGCACCAACAGTACCCCCCTCCTCCTAAAATTCTTCCTGAACGTGGAAAAAGCAGCACATCAAACGTTGGCACATCCTGACAAATGCTTAGGTCCTTTGTACTTACTGGAATAGTTTGTATGAAAACTACTAAAAAGTAGTTTACAGAAAATGCACCGTCTAATTCTAGCTACCATATTATGTCCATATATTGCTAACAAATCCGGATGACCAGATTTGATGTTTTACAACACTTACTGTAGCTGCTGGCTCAGTCTGCCTAGCAATTAATTGAGCATCACAGCATCAAAATACAACAAAAAAATACAGATTTCCTAGAAATGTCAACTACAGTCACTTGCAGTATGAGCTAGCACTAAAATATTCTAAATAGTTGGCTTTTAACAGTAATGAAGTTGGTGGATTTTTTTTTTTTAAAACTCACGATGACACACCAAAGGTTTCCCAAATCACTTTCATCACAATAACAGATGTGCACTGCTGATGCATCTTTACTTATTTTTTTGTGCTACTCCATGACCAAAGTATTTTCTGTTAACAATAACACAAAGTGAAACAGGTATCTATAGTTCCTTTCCTCCATAATTTCTTCCTTCTTTGTACAGTATGCACACTATCTTCTTAGCTTGTACACAAAAAATAAGAGCTCGTGGAAACATTCAGAGCCCTCAGCAGCAGCCTGTCCAGTCATTCTCAAGCAAATTTAAGGAAAAACTCTACATGATTTCTCTCCTGGGGAAAATATTTCTAGAGCAGAGGAAGTTTTAACGTATCAAAATTTACTTGGACAAAGTTTTATTCCAGCAACTTCAGAAGCCAAGGTCAGCCAGCTCTATTTGTTCCATGCTTCAGAGAGGTACCTCACCAGGTTTCGTTCAGGAGGTATCTCACCAGACATTGCAAGGAGGGGGTACTAGTGACGCAAGCTGTAAGCTTCTGCTCTAGTGGGAAACTTTTCAGTCTTTCTGACCATGAGAAAAATCTATAGGAAACCAAACAGCACCACTAAGGAATCTGAGGATCCTTTGGTTGTTGGTAAACTTCTCTGCTGCTCCAACAAATGGCTTTCCCAACCAGCTACTTAAAAAGCCTTCTCTAACAGTACATAATAATGAGTTGTCTGCTGTTTGTGAATCCATGTTAAAAGCATTAAGATGGATGACACCCGTACTGATCAAGTTCAGACTTGCCCTAGTTAGACAGCTTATATGATTTTTGTCAGGCTCATTAAGTGAGTGCTGAATCAGTGAGGGATCCAACTCTGTGCTACTTTAAAAGTTTACAGGTCAAATCAATACTATGGATATAAGTCTCAGGTAATGTACAGAATGTGTCTCTGTCCCGCAATATCTTGCTCAGATTAACCAGCATAATAAAATGACAATTACAGAAGTTTCACAAAAGATTCACCAAGAAACTAAATCATACCTGAGAGCCCAGCTCTGCCAGACTGGGAAGGTGGCACTGATCAGCTGCTGTACAAAGAGATAGACTAAGGCAAGGGGGAGCAGAGTTATCTTGAGAAGCATTTTACAAGGACTCTCAAGAGACATGTAATCCAGGATGAAAGGCTGCGTCTCTCAATATTGACAAGGACAGAAGTTTGCATCACATAATTCCAATGGGAATCAACTATCATCGCGCTAAAAGCGCACAATAAAACAGCAGAAGAATGGCTTCCCAGATGCATGGGAGAAATGAGATTTAGAGGGGACACCAGCCAGTGAACACTGACCTTGCTGATCATTCACATACCCACCTGGCTTAATTTCTACCATTGCTACCCTAATGTCTGTGGTGTCTCACAGCTGATGGGGCCATGATGTTATCTGTATATTTTGAACTACCTGCTAAGCAAACAGAATGTAAAATCTCTGCTTAATGCTATGAGGATATGAACACTTCTTTGCCTTCCATTGCACACTCTTGCCAATAGAGTGCTTGAAGTAAAACACAATCCAAAAATATCTGCCTTTCTAAACTAGGCAAATGTGGAACAGCTAACACTGACACTGTCAAATATGGACTATGTCCACCCAATTGAAGAAAAGTTGCCACTGCCAGTGCTATGGTTAAAAGCAAAGCTCTGCTATGATTTAGTACAGGTCTGTCTCCCTGGAGATATTTCTTAACTGGTTCATTCAGGCTTGAGCAAACACAAGTCTAGGTCATGAAACCATCACAATCTAAAAGCCTGCATGTGTACATGCTAGTATAGGCAAAGCTACATATTTTTTACTAGATTAACTTTGTAAGAAAATCCAGTGGGACAAAAGTTCTCTTTTCAGTACTCCCACTACCTACCTGCTGGCACAGGGCATCAGCAAAACAGGACACACTACATTTTCTGTTGTTCATGATGGTTGAATATCTTATTCTATTGCAACATACCAAATACTAGTTTAGTGGGCTGGTGCCTGCTAAGACCTCCTTAAGCAATAGGCACTCAAAAATACAAACCCAGTTGTACTGATAGCTACATCTGTTATTTCCAAAATTATGAATGCAAATGAAAGTGTCATCCTTCAAAATCAAGGATGATGGAGCCACAGGGCAGGCAGGTGGGGATGATTGCACAGGCATGGAGGGTTACAACACACATTTTACTACAAACTCACAATGGCACTTAAACTAGTTGGTCTTTGCTGCTGTTGGCATCTTATGTGCTTATCATAGAAAAGGTCACACTGCTTCTTTCCAAGGAAGATTGTCCTCTCTAGTGCTCCACAGCTGTCAGTTTGTAACTCATTTATACCACAATGCTCTCAAAGGTGCTTAAGGGGTGCTATTAATATGCTTTTCTAGAACACTAGGCTGATTCTCCACCAGAACACTGTATAGGAGCTGTATGATCATCTGTAGGTTGTATGCCTGAAACATAAATCCGTATGTCATAGCAAGGCCTTCATCATCAACTCCTTGATGGACAAGACACTGAAGATGTCATCACTGGTCAGCTGCTTTGCCATTCCACTGAGAACAGTGTAGAGAGGTGCTTCAGGGACAACTATCACCGATGTGCAAATATCACACTTGTAAACACTGGACTGGAAGTTATGTCTTCTCAGTAAGTTTAGAAGGGAGCAGTATGCACTCTTCTGGTGACCAGAAAGGGGTGGGGGGAAATCTCAATTTCCCTCTAATTAGCTCAAAGATGAAGGCAAGAGCAGTAAATCGATAGATTAAAAGTTGATGTTCTAAATGGGCAATAAGTACGAAGACATCAGTTTAGGGGAGTCCAAAAGCAGCCTGACAACCTCAGGGACCACATGCTGTCTGGGGTGGCTAGTCAGAACTCTTGAAGCTTGAAAAAGCATGCAAAAAAAAGTATAATCCTTCCTTTCATCAGTTATAATACAAGGAACATAGCACTGTACAGCACAAAACATTGTTTATTCTCTGTTTGTAAATGTGCATGGACAATTAAAATGCAAGACCTCTTATATGCCCCCCTGCCCCAATAAAAGCCCTACTCAACCACACATCCTGATAAACAAGGTTACAGTTAAAATCTTCAAGAATCTCAGGAAAAATTCATAGCATTTATATGTAGTGTGCAATACTGAATCTTAAAAACAAACCACTTGAAAAACAGTAAAATGAAGGTGAACTAGGGCAAGCTTTGAAAGGCTACTGTGAAAGTAGGCTTTAATCATTAGTAAGCATTAATCATGCCATTCTCAGCTCACACATTATAGTTGTACAGGAACAGCATCTATCTTGCTAAGAACCCAGCAAGGAAGTACCCTCAAGCAGAATTATGTAAGAGACCAAAATATTTGAGTCTAATTAAGAGTTGTTTATAGGACAGTCAGCTTATTAGCAATTCAACTACAGTTTGCTTTTTTAAGTCAAAAGGCGTATTTTCAAACTAACTTGCTTGAATGTATCTTCAAAAGGAAGAATAAATTACAAGGGACTACAGGAGGAATGTCACTGTTCCAAACAGAGCTGAAACAGCTTTTAGGTAACAGAAGCAAAGAGCTTGACTGGAACTAGTTGTAACATAGAAGTCATTAGCCTCAGGAGTAGAAGCCTCTAATATGGCGATCAATGACTAAACTCTTTGAAGAGGACTTCACGGCTTTTATTCTTATTTTGCAAGAACACTGCAGGAGAAAGTTGAAAACAGGGAACACGAGTTTCTGTAGAAATCAGAAGTGAATCAACATCCTTTTGCTAGGTTTTTCTCCAAATGGAGTACTTCTGTTGTAGACATAAGACCTTTTAAAAAAGTCCTTGGGAAAATGGTAATAAAGATGTTCACAGATGCTAGGAGTATAATTAAAACAGTATCAGAGATACAGAAGACGTGTTTGTTTGGTGGAGGTTTTTTTGGTTGGGTTTTTTTTTGTTTTGTTTTGGGTTTTTTTCAAGGGGTTTCTTGTTGGGGTGGTTTTTTGTTTTATTTTTTTAAACTGAAGAGAACTGCTTGTAACGTTAATCTGGGTCCATCACAAGAGCTGCAACTTGCTTACAGAGGGATATATACTTACACAGCTTCAAATATATTTTCTGATTTCCGGTAATTTAAGAGAACATAGGTAAATTATAAGATAAGGAGAATAAATGAAGATTACAAATACTTTCTTTTCTGTTGAAGAATTACGGTCGATATGAAACTTATTTTCCAAAGCAGCAGATTTAAGTATTTGAAGCATTTCACCCACAGATCCTAAATCACACTAACAATAGTAATAGGTTGAACTACCAAGTGGGCTGTTAAATCCAGGCTTGCACATTTCTGTATATTCACACTATTTTCAACTGCTGAAATGTTATAATGTTTTGGAGGACAATTTTTAAGCTTTTATGTCTAGGTTTACAACCTTTGAGCACACTCACTTCAATGATTTTTTCACTGAATTAATTCAAAGCTGCCACTTAAAGTTCTGAACTATGCCTGCCATTCTTGGCAACTGCCCCAAAGTAGGATGTAATAAACCGCTCCGAGTTGTTAATTTAGTCACTAAATGACACAGCTAGGATAGGACCTCTTGGGTTCGCCTACTGTGGTCTAAATATTACTCTGCATTTCCTAATTTTTTTTTTTTTTAAAGTGACATGTGTAGGCAGAGTTTAGTATACGTTATGAGTTTTGTACAGTAATATACTCTGCCCATTCAAAAGAAAATCAAGGAATCTTTTTCTTCAGGTACAGAAACAGTATTGTTAAGTTCCAGATAAAAGTGTCATGGTAAATCGTACAAGGATTCTTCTGTTGCCTTCCTCCCACCTTCCTGAACGTCACCTGATGCCACCCTGGAACTTTTTGATCATTTTCTCTACAGTGAGTGGCGGTCAACAGCTACTTCATACATACTCCACTTGATTACCTACCTTAGGGAACATGAAGGTATCTAATGGTCTGCTCAAGTTTCTAACAAGCTTTATAAACAACTTTGTTTATTCGTTATGGAAGCTGAACTACTAGATAAAATAAAATCCACTTAACTACTGAAATAAACCCATATTGATCATTTTGATCAGCATCTTCAGGAGCAATTGGATGTGGTAGACAAGCCTTCATAAACAGCTTTGCTACACAGAACAAGAAAATTAGCGAGGCTCAAGTAAAATTATTTTTTGCCAGTTCTGTGATGGGGTTTATATGAAATAGTTCTCTGCTCTCATTGATTTGATCTGAAATGGTGGACTTAACAGGCATTGAAATTGCTTTCAGTAGGTTTTGATCCATTTATCCCAACAATCAATTAAAACAGTTCACTAAAATAGGAAGTGAGGCAGGGAAAAAAAGTAAACATTTACAAAATGTTATTTGAATGAATGCAACTGTAGTCTAGCAAGTTAGCATTCCACCTATTTAAGTAATCTCAGAAGAACTTGAAGGACGACTACACAGAACTGGTAGTCATGCTGACAACCAAACCATCATCTCCACGAGGAACTTCATCTGCTCATCCAGAATCTGCACAAATTGAGGATGAAGGCGAAGGGATTCCTGACTTGGAAAACCATTATTTCTTGCAGGCCCATTTGGAAAGCAGGGTGCTTGGTAAAGAGCTCAGTCATTTAGTGAAAATTTAGCTTGACAGCTTAGAGACTGATTGTCATTTATATTAAGGAAAGCATGGCAAAGCAGGTCCCAGTCAGGAAGTTATAGCTACTCTCCAGGCAAGCTAACTCACATTTTCTCTGGTCAAGTACAAAGAGTGCGCTAAAATTCATTCTATGTTAAAACAGCCATATACAGAAAGATGAAGTGCACTTTAAAACTGTGTGGTTCAACATAAATCCAAGTGCTTGAGCTACCATTTTTATTTAAACTTTCAGTATATACTAAGCTTGTCAGGAATACAAATGATAGTAAAATCACTGTCATAGGAAACATTCATTTCCATAGTGTCTTTTGTCCTAAGATGGTGATTTAAAAAAAAAACAAAACTAAAAACAACACAAAAATAAAAAAAGGCAGCGAAGGGGACACTGAATGCTATCTGTCTGTCTTTCCCACCAGGATGTAAGCCCAGAACTTGTCATATCAATACAAACCCCTCCTATCCCAAATGCTCAGCATGCAACATAACACTGAATTCCATAATACACTACCTCTGTATAAATATAAAACAGCATCAGATATTGATGCTTCCTGTCTTCTTGTTAAACCCTGCGCCTTTTGTACAGGTCAGATACTTATTACAGTTACTATAATAAAACATTGGTCCAAAAGTAAAGAAAAGCATACTCTGCTGAAAGCCAATGGTGAAAAGTCAATTAATAGAAACTAAAGAATAGGTAAGTATGTGCAGTAAAGATAAAATCTTAGGGTTTATTCTGAGGTAAATATGTTATGGTCATTCAAGAAGCTACTACATGCTAAAGGATTAAATAAATCATAATTAAGAAGCAGACAGTATTAGAAAGCATATAAGAAGCCATATGGGATGGTCAACTATAAAAGGATTGCATTACTAATGTTTCTAATACTTTAGGTATTTGATTCTCTGACCTGTACATATAACATTTTATAGTCATTTTTTGCTTTAATATTTAGGCACCTCTTACTGTGACTAATGTCAAGTATTATTGCTGTTCTTCCAACAACTCTCGGACATTTCAGATTTAAACTTGTTGTGTAAACAAACTCTGCTGCCATCATGGACATCTCTCCTTGAAATAGAATGAAGCACAGAACAAAGGAAACATGAGTAAAATTACCCAGCTGACACTAAGCCTAAATTAGGGTAAGACAAAAAAAGCCCAAACGTTAAAAATGCAAAAGAGTCAACATTAACCTAACAACCAAGCTGGCATTAGCACTTTAACAGAATTTTGCAAGCAAAATAATTCCCTGTTGGATTCCTAAGAAGAACCACAGAACATATGGTTATGGGCCTGGAGTCAAAATGGAAAAAACCCACTAAGTGCTTCCCACAGATATGTTTCAGACTTGGAGAAACATTTTTGGTGTCACTTATGCAGAGTGTTACCAGTGTTGAAATTTAATATTAATTTCTCCCTGCAAAAACAATTGGACAAGAACGGTAATCCTACTGATTCAACCCAATAAAACTTTTTTCTGCACAAAATGTTATTGAAGAGGCCTCAGACAGGAGTCATAGCATGAAGTTTTTAGCAAAAAAGGTACATGACAATTCACTGGAAAGGACTGGCCAAACAGACACTTGCAAAAACAATTTTGAAAAGACATCACATGAACAATGTAAACTATTATATGTGATTCCTCTCTGCATCTTTCAATACCGCTTGTTGGAAGTTCCATGAAGAGGCAGGTTTTCCAGGGTAAAATGGTCAAGCAAGTCCACCAGAACAATTCACTAATGCCATTTCTTCAGCATTTGCTTTACCTACCTATATCCATTGGAACTACCCCACAGGTTGCTGAGCTGATTCTTGAAACAAAGTGTGGGATGTTAGAAGCCAAGACACTGGACACTTTGCTTGAGATAAATTAGAATACCTGTGAATGTGAAGTGTTTCTCAAAACACGGCAATCAGACTGAATCAGGTTTCAAAAAAACAATTACACAAAAGAAATAAGAAGAAATAAAACAATCCATATCAAGTCAAACAGTTTAACAGCTTTTTTTTTTTCATTAGCATCATGTAGTTTGCTACAGTGAATACTTCAGCACACTTTTCTTTTCACCTAGTAATATTTATTGGAGAATTCAAAACAAAGCCAATAACTATTTGAATCTAAATTATAATTAATTCAGTTATGTTTCTACCTCTTAAATACTTGTCTCGATCCCACCTACTGTAGTATTATCCAGACAGTTTTTACTCATAAGCAATCACAATTTGGAATCAGTATGAGATTAACACAATTTCTGTACAAATCATCATTCAATTTTCATGTCATGGAGATAAGAAGGTTTACAGAAAAATAGTAAAAATCAACAAAAAATTTGCATGTCATGTCAGCAAAGACTGCAATACTAATAAAACATACATACCTCACTAGAAAGGTGGTCACATAGAACTGTTATAATTTCATCATATCCTGGCACATGCTGGGGAAGTATATACAACAGTTTACGCACAGTCTACAACTCAAATGATGCATTCATAAAACATGTCAAATCGAAAAACAGCAGATCATGCAATCTCCTTCCAACACTTTTAAAATAACTACTAAAAAAAGCTTTTCCTGCTCTTCCAACCTCCATCACCTACTTGAGATTTACTATGAATGCAGTTACCAATCATAGTTTACAATGTCTAGAATACCAAAGGATTTGCAGATGGTATTGCAGCAAGCTTGAATGAGCTTAGTGCATGCTCCTTTCACTTACTGATGCTAGCAACCAAACAGAGGAAGAAGGGAAGGAAAAACAGGGTGTCTCAATACTTAATCATTGCATGCATGTTTTCTGTCTGAAAACAGAAAAGCTGAGCAAGGATGGCGCGCTTGCACCTTTCAAATCAACATCTCTGACACAGCACAAAACAGGAGAACAGAGAGATTGAGACACATGAGAATGCTAACGTACATTAGAGCGAATGTTTCAAGCAAGGACCACAGCATTCATTTCACTCCAGCTTTAAGAGTACTCCACACCCCCCAGGGTAAAAAACTCACAACTACTGGATAAGGAAGGGAGGAAATTACAGGTTGGTGTAATCCTTTTGAAAATTTCTGAACATGTTTAAGCTTGAGAAAAACCTAAATCTCTGAGACCACGATCAAACCTCAAAGCAGCTGCTACTCCTACAACAGAGACAGAAAGGAAGAGATCATAAAACACTGCTGAACTTTTATCAGGGTGTAGCAGTGTGCGCAAACATTACATGTCAGTTAGATTATACTTAGTTTAGCACACTGCCAACTGTGTGTTAATCTAAGGTCAAACCTCCTCCTACATCAAATGTGCTCAGAAAGAGCCTCTGGCAGTAATCTTACTGAAAAGCTCAAAGTCAACTTGGCAGACTTCAAATGGTTGAGCCTGAATTCAGATATTCCATTATTTTTCTTAGCAAAGCTTATTTCAAGATGTACCTAAAACACTGGATGATTCTTGTGTCTCATAACTATTAGCTCTTGTAAGTGTCTTAAAAAGCGTTACTCACACAGAGCAGGAATATACTAGATATGTGCTATATATGGAAGAACACGCTCATTCTACACCTATATAGACAGACATATATATGAACAGATGTAAATGCACACACACACTTGCACATACACAACTGAAAAGATAGGATGTTAGATAGACCAGTATTTGTGACATAGGTATAAATTCTTAACCACAACAACAAAATGCATTGACCTCCAGCCACCACTGTCATTTAAAATGTACTATCCAGAAGAGGATTACCAAGTGCATTCTCCACAGAAACCATCCCTCCAGAAAACTTGTTCTCTTAAGTCAGAATAAAATGACCTACCAGGACCTCCTCCACCTCAGCTGACGGTCAACAGCATCGATGGAGAATGCAGTTTAGCGGGAAAATTCATAGATCAAATAGGACCACAAAGGAACCAACACCATCTTGGCCCATTACACGTCACTCCTATTTCATTCCAATATTCTGCACTACATCCAGCCTCCTAAAAGATTTAAGCCACCACCCTTTGCAACGTACACAAAAAGACCAGAAGGCAATAAAAAAGTTACTGCATAAAAAGGAAAGGAGCATGCTTTCCAACTGCAGGCGGGAAAAATAATCTGTCATCGTCACTGCTTCTGTTCATTATAACCAGCAGCAAATGGGAGATCAACCTGAGATCTAATTTACAACTACAGATATAATTTCCTACCTAAAGACATGAGATTCCAGATAGGGCTTCCACTTTTTTCAGCTGGGATCAACCTTTGATAGTTATCATTTTGGCTACCTAAGAGATACTCACCAAGTAGCCCTCTTCAAGACTAAAGATTTTTTTACTTAATGGCTATTTAGGTGGGAATCAGAAGAATGTCTTAAACACAGATAGTCGGACGTGTTTGAAGTGGTCCTGCAATTCAAGCAGCTGAGCTGCAAATCGGGGACACGCACTGACTTATTCTCCCTAGGGGGTTTCTACCTGCAAACAGATTTTCGATTAAAAAAGGTCTTATGCTAAGGAAGGCTACAATAAGTAGGACAACAAGATTTCCCAGTTGGAAATTTCACAGATCCACCAATGATTCTAAATATACAGTCTGAAAATACCTCCTTCTCAGACCACATCCTTAAAGGGAAAAATCACAACAAAATGACTTTACGCTAAGACCTAAAAGCAACAGCTGAACATCTCTTTTTCACTCCAATATATTATAATTCATGTTTCTCAATTCCCAGCTTCAGTGGAGAGTTCAGTGTTAATTTCCGCAGACAACATCACACATCTAAATTAATTTAGTTTTCATTTTTATATATTTTCTAGGGTATTCCCAGCTCTTACTCCTGTGCCAAAACATTCACTGCTGACTTCCACAGTGAGTTTCAGGCACTTCCGAAAATAAATCCATGAAAGATAAGACAGAAAATAAGATGACATTTGGATAAATAATAACATAGGGGACAGCTGTGCAAGGAGATTCATTCTTTCCATCACTGTGTAAAACCTCTCCAGCTCCAGGTAGCTACAGAATCATGGAATTATGTCTGTCATGAGATGTAGGCTCAACTTGCCACCCAGCATACGGCCCTTGTCTGGAACCAGCGCTTCTCTTCTGAGAAACAGAAGACTATTCACAAGATCCTGATGTCATGCATTAAATTTTCTGTTTATTTTCTTTTACATGTTTAAATGAGTTTTGAAAACAATTCCTGGCTTAAAGGAACAATAAGTCCAACAGAATCCCTAAACCTGAGCTGCTATTAATGTTGTGAAAATTCAACAGAGTTATAAGCCTGTATTTAAAACTAGAGTATGTTATAGCATCATCCCCCTAACTTCACACTATAAAAACAGGAGGAGGGGTGTATTTCTAAATAGAAATCCCCATCCATCCTCACCTGATCTCATCAAGGTTACCTTCTTCTGTACACCATGCAAAGCACTGGATGTTTTCAAGCACACTGTTTCTGTAGCAAACAACAAAGCACAATGTATATGGGCAAGAGGTTACGCCAATACTTAATAAAGATCTGTTAACTATTTTGGTATCTATTTATTACCACCTGAAAAGGAAAAAATAAACCACAACTGTAGAAACACATAGCATGTTCACAGTCAAACTATTAGTGAACTCAGCTTTATTTTTAAAACCACATGTGTTAGTAAAAAGGTATTAAAATCACTGACTTGCTAAATAACATGTTTAATGATAGAGCAAGTCTCAATTTTAGAAGTACTACTTGGCTTTGATATACTGTTTATATTTTTAGGTGTGTGCATACAAACAAACTAATGTTACATAAATGCAGCATGTATGTGTGTGCATGTATGATACAAGCACATGCACGTACATATCCCTAAAAATCATCATGGCTTTTAAGCATTGCATGTCATTGAGAAAGTTATCAATTGAAAAGGGACTGAAGAAAATACACAATTCCCTAATATGTTGTCCAGTGCACTCAAAGTCAAAGCTTCCCTCCTACTCTTCTTCCCTCTACTATCATCACTGACTGAATGGCTGACTACTTTAGCTATAAATTTAAAACCTCAACAACACACATCAAACATTTAAAATATAACCTCCTTATAGTTACTGCAGGCTCAGCATTGTTAATCAACTCAAGCTGCAACAGAATGCTCATTGGATTGCTCATATTGAATTATATATTTACAGTCTGATTAATAATGCAATATCTCAATAATTTGAAGCAATCTTATCCGTGGACTAGCAGCAAAAGGATATAGAAAAAATATTCAATGGAAAAATTTGAAATAAAACTTGAGTATAATTGCTGATACTAGTGGCATTACCCCACTGTTTTTTCGGAAGGGCCGGGAGCTACTACCACAATTAATAAAAGAAATGCCATGAATCACTGGTTTTTACAAGATATTTATCTAAACATACTTACAATTAAGCATTGTGCTAAATCTTATATTACGTACCTGAATGAAGTACAGCATTCACCCAGCATTACACAATTTAAACCTACACTAGCATTCTTAAGCATAAACGTGAGATTAATTGCCCTGCTTTTTCAAGCCTTCCACATCCCTCTTACTCTTACAGAAATGTTCCATTATAGGGAAAAGTCCTTTTATGCTGTTGTATTTTATTTGCTTCTGCAACTCCAATCCTTTCCGTCTAAGATGTATCTTACTGTAACAACTAGGCAAGAAAGAAGTGAAATGTTTTCTTGTGTAACACTTCTCTTGCCTAATTCAACCTAACCCCACACCACTATTTTCCATCCACTCCATATTTTGCATTAAAACATCAAATAGATTTCTTCATAGTTCCAAGTTCTATTTACATCCTATTCTCTTGGTATAAAACATACACTTTATTCGAAATGGGGGAAAAAGCACCAAAATACTGAAATTAAATATTGAAAATCACCAAGCAAGTCGGTATTAAAACCAGGAATCTATCTAGCTTTGGCAGGAATCTCAGTTTTATTGGTTTCCTACTTGCTTATTATGTGCTGTGTCACAACTATTCTTCACTTGGAGTGCCCATTTCTTGTGGAAAGCATGCTACAACAGTTGCTTTAAGTGCTACTTCAATGTTTAAGTGACATTACTAACAAAACCTGAAAGTCACACCCTGTTCAGGGTTTAGGATCCTGTTCAGGGAAAGAGACTAGGATGCTGCCATTGATTTTTCTAGCTCATCTTCCCCCGAGAGTCTCTCCTTCCCCATGCATTCTTCGGCAGAACCGGCACAAACCTTCAACAATGCCTTCTTCCACTAGGCATTTACCCAACACTTTTCTTGAAGTATGTGAAACTAAATTTAAATTACTTACAAGTTTCTCACATTCAAGAAGACAGTTACGTTTTGTTAAGCCTCAATAATCTTAACACTGGAAACTTAGGAGAGTTGAATGGGAAATTTCAAGAAGTCAGTTATGCACTGCAATTTTAATGAAAGTAACAAGATTAAATATGATTTTTCATTCACCCTGAAAAGAGCTAGAAAACTTTTCACCTGATGGTTTATTCCCCCTAAATAATGGCGTCAATAAGAAGTTGTAATTTCTTGTTTGGGTCACATATGAAAAAGATAAAGATGTCTCAGAATAAGTCATTTTAACAATAAACCAACTTACTGTAATCTCACTTGAGCAATTTCTTCAAGTGCTGATACAGCAGTGCAGAAAGCAGTCATTCAATAGCTTTTGACCATCTTCATCTTTTGTCCGTGTGTTTCCAGAACTAAAATTGTACACATCAGCACGTTCTTGCACTTACAAACTCCACAAAACTTTTTTTTAGCGTTTTAGTCCACAGAACAGAAGCAAAGTAGATTCAAAAGCTTTCCATCTTGGGGTGATGATTTTGAATATTCAACACATGCAGTACATGGAAATCCCCTTGACCCAGAGATCGAGGATGGGGACTTAAAACCAGCTCACCATTGGTGATAAAGTGGTTTACAAAGACTACAGTTACTGCACAACAGAAAAGGGTGACTAATTTAAACTACTCCCCATGCACCACCACAAAAAAATTCAAACTGAACAAAAACTCACAATGAAGGGAGCAACACTGAAGAATTCTTGCAGCACAAGACCTAATTCTGATCCGCTTGCCCTACATGACTATAATGGCTGCAGCAGAAGTTCTATGCTGACTCACAATATTTATCTTTGGAATAAGTCCGTAAGCATTTCGTGCACCATGGTAGCAGTATTGCCTTAAAAAATAATTATTCAAATATCATCACCATTAAAATAACATAAATGGTAAAACATACTAAAATAAGTGTGACTATTTTCTTCAATTTCATAGAAGTAAACAGCATATTTTGGTGAACTAACCTCCAAGTAAAACACACTTCTGGTTTGGGTTTTTTTTTTCCTTTAAGAACTAATGTTGTATAATATGGATTAGGACATAGAGGTTCATTTTCCTATAACAATATTTTAGAATGTTTTCCACTTATGAAAGAAATTGTAAACAGAACAATTTAGCACACACCCTCTGCTTTTTTCCTTTTTTTTTTTTTATGACCAGGTTTTATTTTCCTTACCATCCAGTGGAAACATGTTGTTTGGCTCTGCTGTTTTACAAACTGATATGGCTTTTAACTAAATTAAGAAAGGTTAAGATTTTCTTCTCAGAGAACTGCTAGCCAATCTACTCAAGAGCAACAACACAAGTAGCTTTCAAATTCATTCAATATTGACAAGTGAGCCACCCTATCAAAGCCGTATAAGGGCAAGTTTTCTTTAACATCAAGTTTCTCGTGTCTTAATATCTAAGCTACCTGATGCAGAAAAACCACTGAATCATGGCAGACAGGCAAAAATCAGCTTCCTTGGCCATTTTTGTGTTAGTGAATTCCAAGTAAACACATGCCATTAACTCTCAAAAGGTCTTCTAATGAATAGGATTTCTGCAAAGACAATCACATAACATTTAAAGCCAACTAAAAGAATTTTCAGAAATTTTAGCTTTTGTTTTCCTTCCAATGTATGTATGAAGAGAAGGGCTTGAAGCATTCCTTACTATTCATATTCTTCACTGGCAGTGATTCCACTAGTGACTATGGTTACTTTCTGCTACTGCTGGGACATTTCTCCATCAAGATCCTGTGTGAAGAGATCACTGAATTTCTTGAATACAAGTTTATTCTCCTACCATTCACTTACATATACAACAGCCAGCAGCACTGACATATTGCGGACAGAAAGGAGGGAAATCATTGTGGACTTTGAGAGATTCATTCCTGAATCAAGTCAGCACAAATGAATTGGAAATGTTTCCTGGGGCAAATCTCCTCTCACAGTTAAGAAACCAAGAACATTCCCAAAAGAACCTGTTTTGTCTGATTAGTAAGTAGTTACCAACCCAGTTCAATCAGTTGTACAGCCAGACATAATTAGTCTTACTACATGAAGAGATAATACTTTTGTTTTTTTAAAATTTCTAAAATCAAAAGCTAATTAAGATCTTTAGCCATGTTATTTGATACCACAATTGATAATAGTGATCAGTGAAATGAGGAAAACAGAGACATTGCAAAAGAGGACTTAATGCAGTTTTAATTCTTAAAAATACAATAGTTAAAAGGTTCTTGCTGACAGCCTTGATAAGAATGCTCTACAAATATTTAGCTCTAACTGTATAATAACAAGAACAAAACAGTATTGCTAACCATCTAGCTTTCTCTTAAGATTTGCACCTATGATGAAATGTGTATCCTAAATAACTATTTACTCTTTAGTGATTTTACTTCATTTAACCTTGTCCTTAGACATATCTAATGTAAACTGACATGCTGCTTTAATTATAGGCTGCTTTGAAAGCTCACTAAAGACATTTTGCAAACATGGAGAATAGCAGGACAAAATTCCACTAGCGACCTTTTAGTATTACAAGCACCATTTCCAGATGAGCAGTCAAAGCCAGAGACACATTTAGAACAGTACTGTGTACAAGGTCAAAATAACTCCAACAGATTAAGAATTTGGAGCAAGATTTATCAACATTTTGCCCAAAGCCAGTCTTACCACTTGGTGACATTCTCTTCCGTATAGCACTACAGTATAGAAATGGTAATGTATCTGTGAAATTATTCTAGTTAACGATTTTTTCTTGTTCTTTTTGCCACCTCTCTTACAATGTATTAAGATGAAACAAAGTTAAGTCATCTTCTCAGCTATTTGTTCTCATACCAACAAAAGGCATGGCCCTTTTTCCTAAGGCTTAGGGAACTCATTTATTACATGATCATATTCTCCTGTCTCCCTGGAAACGGTTTAAAAATAGTCAATAGCTGTAATGGTCAGGTTAGTCTCCTGGCTGTTAATTGCAATGTTTACTTGGAGCTTGAATATTCATGCATCATATTTATTTTTCAGCTTGATTTCTCTCTTCACAAACACAGCCACAGCTGTATACATTTCATGCATTCTCTAAAGAAAATATTACACTAATATATACAGGCAGCAGATAGAAGTTTTTAAGTACTGTAGGAGTTTTTATGTTATATACATAACAAAGAAAATTAAACAGAACCTTACCTCAAAATTAAACTTCATTTAATAGAAAATAAGCTTGTCTGAAAGTACTGCTTGACCATGTGGAATGCTTCCAACAACCAGGTCTGTAACACAGGATACAAACAAGTTACTTTCTTATCCCCAGTCCATTAATTTCTAGTTTTAAAGTATCTTCTGCCAACACACTGGAAAGGAAGCAACTCAGGAAGTTTTAAGTTTCCTTTTCTCTTTGGGAGTCGGAATGTGCATCGCCAAGAAGAATAGCTTTAAGTTCACGAAAATAAAATTCAATCCAGGCTTCCAAATTACTCACACTTAAAAGCTCATAACAAATGAACTCTGAGTTTATACAGGTAAATACCTTGAAATTCTCTAGTCACTTAACAAAAAACTTGCAGCAAAAGTCTGGGTGTAAACATAAATTAAACAATCACATTGACCTGACAAAGATGTCTATTTTCCATTAACTGTTCTTTTCTATGGTTTAACTTAGTAGAAGTGTGGAGTAATTTAGTAGAAAACAGCGCAGCACAAGCCTCTCCGGGCAATTTTCCTTCACAGTGAACCCCCTTCCAAGAGTATAATTGCAGAAAAATAAAAATAGAATTAATAGTTCTGTTTTGTTTTTAAAAGATGACAGAAACTCTATTTCAAGGTTTTTGGTTGTTTTGAGGAGGTGGGCTTTGTTGTTTGGGTGTTTTTAGGCTTAGTTTTTTAGAATTTGGTTTCTTCTTTTCCCCTAGGATTCTTAGGATCGTTTGTTAGTTTTTACTCTAAACAAAACCTGATATAGCATACGTGTTTAATACTCATCTCATGAGGATGGGCATATCAGTTTGAACATCAAAATAAATTGCAATTTATCAATTCCTCCCCCTCGCCCCTGGCCCCCACAATGCTATGAAATAAACATCACATTCTCTTCAAGTATCTCAAAGTTTACAAGATTGATCACTTTTCCAGGCACAGTAATATGTCTGGACAAATAGAAGATGGCCTAGACCTTGCTGCTAGCCAAGACCTGTGTATGTTCCATCTGTGCAGACTGTAGTTATGGAAGGCTTTTATCCCACTTTCAGATCTCTTGGAACACTCTCTCACTATTTACTTCTCCATAGTTGCACATATTTTAAATTTCTAAAATCTGTTTCAAATGCGAGTGTGAAGTATTTCAGTCACTTGCAACATTGACACCTTTCTTCATTTTCAGTCCTCTGTTGACAAAGGCATCAGAAGCCCTTTCAAATCCCCAAGCTCTGAGAGCACCAAGTACTAGCTGGAAGCATCTTCACCTCTACTCAGAGCCTTCATCAATGAAGGTTGACACTTATCAGACTTGTATCAAAAAATGAATGTCTAAAGAATGTACCATATCTAGGAAACAACAAAATCTGATGTAGCAGAGAATGAAGTGACCATCCCAATATTGCTTCTTTCTAGTTACACCTGACAAAGGTCCCCAAATAAATTTTCCAATTCAATACACGCTGTTCATCTACCATCATTGTGATTTAAATAGGAAGCTGCTTTGGAATCTGCTCTTTTCAGTTGCAGTTAGATAACAGAATTGTTGCTCAAAAAAAAAAAAAAAAAAAATCAGCTCTTGTTTTCAAGCTATAAACCAAATATAGTGAACTAGAAATTTATTTTTCTGTGGTTATCAGGAGGGTCTATCTACTCATGTAAATGTTAACCAGAAATGTGGCTGGGAAGGAAGGAGGTGAAGGAACTGCTCTCTTAATATTTTACATCAAGAGAAGGAACAAAACAACGCATTTGCACATGTTATCAGAGCAATCTCGTAAGTAGAATACCATGTTTCAAAATCACAACTTCATTTGAAATAGTAGATTTTTAGTTATCTGAACATTTAACATTAGAAAAATGAGTGTATCTTGTGGAGTCTGAGAAAACAAAAATTGCTTATACTATGTTACATTTTAAGACTAGCTTGAACAAATGTGACTGTGGAAGGAATGTTCATTTTTCAAGTGGGTTAATTACGGCTGAAGTAGCCATATATTTTTTTACTTACTAATTGGAGCAAAAGAGACCCTAAAAACTATTAATCACTGTTTGTTTATTCTATTGTCCTCACTTCCTGGAATGTAGTCAGAGAAGGAACTCGACTGCCCAAAAGCCCAGTCAGCAAATCAGCTGCCCTGAACTCTGGATTTGTTGACAGCATGAACCTACTTACATTCTTAACCTATTGTAGGGTGGAAACAAAGAGTGCATAAAGCACCTAATTCTGGAAGTTCACACAAAATTCAACATGGCTTTCTGAATATTTGGAGTATTTTTTAGCGTATGTATCCCGTGCCACCCCCTTTTTTTTCCCTTAGCTGCAGCTACATTTCTATGAAGTGTTTTTGGTTCAAGTGCTAGTGATGTTATTTATAAAACAATAAGACTGAAAAAAGAAAAGCACTGAAGCAGAATGTACTTTCTCAATTCCATTGCAGAAGCCTACACTGTGAATTAGAGGTAAACTATAGTTTTGCCCTTTATAGATATTTCCTAGATATTCTGCATACTCAAAATTCTTGGTGATAATGTAGTTTAATTCATAGCATTTGGATTACAGACTCACTGAGACTACGAAGATAAATTCCAGCATCCTCTTGTAGTACATTTTTTGAATGTGGAAAATATTTCTGCCCATATATTTCCTTTGGGTTTATGTGTCTTTTCCTATGCTGTTTTGTGTGGGGTTTTTTCTTTTTTTTTTCCCAGAGGTTTTTTTTTCGTGTGTGTGGTTGGTTTTTTTTATTTTCTTATTGTTGTTAGCAAAGCATTGCTGTAAAAACCAAAAGCAAATCAAAATACATGGTCTATTACACAAAGATTCCTATGTTCTAATCCTGTTGGCATTCATCACCACATTACTGTATCACCCCTGCTAAATGTAGCTTAATATTTTGAGCTATAAACAGGGGAATAGTTCCTTTTTTTTTACCCCCCTAAGATGTTGGGAAGTTTAGTTCTATGATGTATGTTCTGTGCTTCAAAACTTTATGGTGCTTGCACACAATAAAGGCATTGAATGGCCATTTTAAGCTGGTACTAATTTAGATGTTTTGTAGTGTGTGACTTCCTTCAATTCTCAGTTCCTCCACTTATCTGTCTTCTATTATTTTCTTAAAGACAAGAGAGTAAATTACTACAAGGATACGAAATATGCAATATTATGAGGCACAGATATTTTAAGCATCCTCTTCAGAGGCTGAATCCCTGCTACCAGTCCCATCCCTATGAAATAGGGCTGAATTCCACCAAGCAGATTTAAGGAAAGGATAGAGAAATATGGTCTATGCAGCCACTCACATTACACTAGAAAGAACATACTCAACAGGACCCAATATAGTCCCCAAACTATAACAAAAGCAGATTCCCATCTTCCTTCAAAACTCTTTTCAATAACTTACTACTTTGATTCCTTTGCATCCTGAATCTGGATTTCAGCGCCTTATACTAAAAATACCCACAGGAATACAGCTCCTATCCTCCTTTTAAGTGTTTCCTCCGTTCTTGTCTTCTGACATCTCTCTAATCCCTAATCAGCACAACAAACAAGATGCATTCTGTAAAACAACATTCTGAGAACATGCTCACACTGATACATACGCTCACATGGGAGGGTCTGCAACGTGCTTAGGTAGGACACACTATATTCAATAAGTGTTTAATAATACTGCAGAATTTGCAATGCAATTGCTTTTAGTCAACTCTGTACCACAAACAGGTAGCCTGGAAGGTGAAGCAGGAAGCATCTTCATTGGGCAAACACAACCTACGGACCAGTAGAGATTAGTTCCTATATTCTAATATAAAAACTCATATAGTTACAGTACAGAAAAGATGGGTTAGGAGTGTGTTATTAGAAACACAATTTAAGTAGGACATGTGAATATATCAGAGGAATAACTGGTAAAGTCTAATTCTGTTATAACACAAAGTTCTTTTTTGATGTAATGCTTTATATGATTTCTGCCTTTACAGACAAGAATCTTCACCACTTCATATGAAAACCACACGCATGTGAACACTAAAGAAGAATCATTCAAAAGTTTGCTTTGCAATGAAGGCTGCAACCATGCTTCAAGACCTTGATTTCCCATTTTAATTCATGTAAAAATGTTGAGTTACCTTCTGCTGGCACATGTAGCATTCATGAAACAACATCAGGCCTTGGAACAGGCTGCCCAGGGAAGTGGTGGAATCACCATCCCTGGAGGTATTTAAAAGACGTATAGATGAGGTGCTCAAGGACATGGTTTAGTAGGCATACGGGGTGTTGGGTTGACGGTTGGACTCGATGACCTTAGAGGTCTTTTCCAACCTTAATGATTCTATGATTCCATTATCAGGCCTACTGATAACAAGATTATAAAAAGTTAAGAAAAAATATTACAAACTTAACTCATTTAAAATTTTGACTGACTATTTGGAAGTGCCATGTAACATGCATTTCAGGTTCTGTTTCAAGACTAAGGTGGTCAGCTCAATAGCACTGGGAGGCATCTTAACCAAGTGAAGAAATGGTGGGATAAGACACCACCAAAAATATACTTGAAAGCTATAGTAACTTTAAGGTTGTCTGAACATCTACTGGAAACAGCCATAAGCCTGAGTAAAACTCAGCTGACATACAACTTTACTTATCAAACTGACATTAAAAACTAACAGTAATGTTTTTGTGTAGTAGATCAATAAAGGATTTCATTAATTTTCATTAAATGCAATCTCTAGCATTTAGCACATTAAATATTCTTGTAACCAACAACCACATTTTTGCAGGTGATTTCTGAGAACAGATATGCTACCTCCTCCTAAAGCATGGCATAGCACACACAAAACCAGATGGATTAGCAACACACTGAGTTTATGCACCTTGGGTGAACCTGCAGGCTACCTACGGTTACACCCGGGCTTTTGTTTCTTGAGGGCAGACTGGCTCAACTAGGGAAAGTAACACAGCAGCAATTGCCAGGAATCAGGGGTATCCAGCGGGGCGTTCTGAGATGAAGCACGTGGGTATATGCACTCCATGCCCAGACAAGTGCGTGAAGAGCCCATCACAGAAACACAACCAAAGACAGTCATGCCCTTCTATATACTGTGAACCATTATTCACAGAGTCTAATAAAAAGCTAATAGAAATCTCAGCCTGACACTACTTGAAGAAGCTCTCATTTTAAAAATTTTCAAAGAGGTTTGTATTAGGTTTTAATCTAGGTAACAGTTCATTACCAAAAGCCATTTTGATAAAGCTTTAAATATTTTATATAAACGTTCCTTCAAGATACTGTAACTACACTAACCATGAAACATTGAAGATTATACCACAACCATTACTATACTCCTCTTGGTTAATGAGGAAGAGTTATTAAATTATGAGACTAAAGCCTCCTTTATGCCTGCAGCCAGGTTTCAACTACTGATTTTTCAAGTTTTAGGCACTGCACTTCTGCACAGCTTTTCTAGCTGCAGAAGGTAAACAGAAGAACTGCACATAAACCCAGAAATTCTGCCTGTAGTTTCATCACATGTAACTTGCTCAACAACACAGAACACCCACATGCTTTGCTAGTATGCTTACTATTTGTGAAGGATAAAAACAGGCTACAAAAGGGAAAAAATAACCAATAAGCACCCTGTACCCCAAAATGGTTGCTGCAGGTAAATCAGTTTTTAATAGTATGAACTGAAACACAACATTTACCTTTAAATACGAAATTCAATTTTAACTAACTTTTTTTTTTCCCCAGCAAAGTATTACAGGAGACGATCATTATAGCGGGAAATCCATATCAGAAAGCAGAACAAAATGATATGCAATATCATTTCTTGCCCTTCCTCTGACCAGATGCATATGATCTATCCTTCACACTGACATCTGTGACTTCAACCAGATTAACTGTTCAAAATAACCAAACCAACCTGTTCTTTATTGATTATAATCAGCAGCATATACCACATAGTCTACTGCTATGTCAGATACTTCATAAATGATCAGAATTCACGTATTGGAACAAGATGTTCAGCATCTAGGCACATTTGACTATCCCCCAGGTGAAACTATACTCTCAAAAGCAATTCTTCCCTTACACTTGGCACTAAACATTATTCCTTAAAAATTGTGAAGTTTATGAAAATAGTGCTTCAGTATGAGCTGAAGCATTCAAGCTAGAATTTCTTCCTTTGTACCTCACAGATGGTGGTAGCTCAGCCTTGCACTGGTCTGCCAAAACTCGGCTTTCAACCTCTAAGGATCTATTACTGCTTCACTCTATCAGATCTTAACTACTGTTTTGCAGCTTCTGTTTGTCAATCTTTACAGCATCCTGCACGTACGGGATGATAGTTTTGAGGAGGTCTGAAAAGGCACAAATAAATTCTGCAACAAGAGGAAAGTAAGTCATTACTTTCTTCTCAAGGCTGCATGTTTGTATGCAGCAGAAAAAAGTGCCTGTTGTGATCATTTAAAGTCAACTATACTCTGCTGTATTTTCAACATTATGTAAATCTCAGATCTCTTATATTATAAGGCTGAGCCAGCTTTCTATGATTAATATAAGAGATAAAGATCTTCCTGTGTTTTCATTAATTTAAAGTTTTTGTAAGGCAAATACTACTTTCCTTCTGTTCAGGGCTCTTCAAGAGCCATAGGTAGTTTTCCATAAAAGAGCAGTTATTACTCAAACTTTATTCTGAACTCCAGCTTCCTCTCTAGTTAAGTTAGAAAAACGGTTCTAATTTTGTTGTCTAGTAGAAAGACAAAAACTTGTTTAATGTGAATTGTTACTCCTTTTAAGGTAGGCAAAGAAGTTTACCAAAAGTTAAATGGTATCTTATTTCAATTTTTTAGTTATAACTATTATTGTTATTACTACTACTACAGAAAAAGCTACAGCAAATATTCACATTCAGCCACGCTTGGTAAATTCTTTGAAACATTTGTCCGGAACGGTATGTCATCCTGGCATCAAATTGCAATGCCTTTCCTTTGATGACAGAAAGTAAGTTTGACTGATTCACAGGAGTGATCTGACGTACAAGGCAGTCATGCTTTACTGCCCTCCTACGAAATCCCACACTAGAAAGGTGCCACGTGTCACACCCACCTATTCTTCTGTCATGATGTGAATGACGCTCGCCCTCCGAGTACCACTACAGGAAGTGTCCAGAGAATGACAAGTATCAACCACTATTACGTATGCCAGACTTGCAATGTCTGCAGGGAGTTAACTACAGCCATCATCAATGGTTCTTCATTTACTGTAAAATCTCTGGCTCTAGATTTGAGCATAGAATATACAGTCTTTTAAAAACAGAGCTAAATACATAATTTTCAATCATGTGATACAATACATAGTAATTGAAAACGACAGGTAATGATGTGAAATAACAGGTCTTTGGAAATGAGTACATGGCACTTTGCTCATCTGGGTACCAATCACACTAAGTGCAATTTCTAACCTTTTATGATTAGGAATCTATGCTAACGTTACCCTTTATTTCCAACCAGACAATCTGTAAGCAGTTTAACAACTGTAAACAAAGTGTTAAGCCTATTTTTCATGAGAACAGAAAGTGTAGCTTGCCTTAGAACAGTTGCAGTTCTCTGCTGGGTATTAAAACTTGAGCAATGAGCACAATTCCATAGTATCAGAAAGAAATTCCTCAGCATAGGGTCTATTTTCTTCCCATGCTGTAATGCTGTACACTCAGAATATCCAAATATGGACTTGCACTCAGGTCAAAATTAATCAGATTTCTCACCCATTTACACTGACATACATTACAGCATCGATTATTCAGCAATCCATTGCAAAGATTCACCGGTTCAGTGAAAGCTGTTGAACCTCTGCCATTCTATGGCAATATAAATAAACAACAGTATATTTGCATCATCTTTATGAAAAAGTGTGAATTCAGCTATCATAAGTAACTACTATTAAAAAAAATATGGGAACTTCCACTTTTTTTTTTACTGTTAAGTCATGAATCATGCAGGCCTCAAACACTTCTCCTAAATAAGCATCTTTTACAGTAGGTTCACATTTCCCTTCAAGCTACTCATCCAAGAAAGGCCTAACAATGCATGATTTAACACTGGTCCTGCTCCCAAAGTCAAGCTTTCCTCTTCAGGAAAACATATTTAACCTTCCCTTTCACCAAAAAAACAATTAGTCTAGGCTTACAGTTGCATCAAAGAGGAATTTACAGCATAAGGCAATTTAGAAAAAATCCAAAGTCTTGGGCAATTAAAATGACTGCCTATTACAATGGCTACCATTTCTTTATTTCTTCTCAAAAAGTTAAAGAAAATACATTAACAAGAACATTTTAAATAGCTTGACTGTGCATGGTAGATATTAACCTCACATAAAATAAAACTATCACCAGATCCAGGTCTTACATTAAAAATCCCTGCAGGAAGGGTAACAAAGGTGGCTGGTTCCAAGTACTGATAGCTAAGCTAACTGAAATAAAAAAATCCATTGCATTGCCAATATTAATTTAAATGTGTCACTTTCAAGAGATACTACAAGGTTATAATCAAATTATGAGGTTGTCTATAACGTGAACACTTCCATCTTGAATGATGACATGAAATTCATATACAGTTTTGGCAAAATACCTGCAAATAAAGTCATTAGCAACATGAGTATTAGTTTTAGCAGTTGAGATTTCATGTTCAGTGATGGTGCATGAGCTGAATATGCAATAAAATAATAAAAGTAATCTTTCAATGGACAGGTAAAAGAGGGAAAAACCCAAAACCACCACAAGTTTTTTGTTGCTGGTACAGTTTCTTCACAATACGTTACCAAGACAGGACACCTGCCATTCTAATGGTGGAATTCTCAAGCTGTCTATATTTAGCATAAAATTTGCCAGCTAAATCTGTTCACAACAGAACTACAGTCCATTTACACCGTGGCAGACAAAGCATACAATTTACCTCTTTGGCATAACTAATAGGAAGTTTGCCAACTTTCCAAACATACTCCTCGAAAGCTGGGCTGCTCTGTATTTGCATCCAAAGAGTTAGCATAACAATGGTTCAGAGACTCCAGATACAAAGTGTTGGAAATCCAACTTCAAGAGAAATAAAACTTGGATTTTTCATTTTTATATTATCCTCACTATTTTACTAGACTAAAGATATTCTTTTTGAAGAGCAGTGGCTTGTAAAATTTCCTTATCTTCAGACCAAGTTATTAAATACTTAACTGAGGTAACACATTAACTATCCTGACATGCTAAGAAACATACTGAATCACAAATATACTAAATATCCAAAGTTCATGTTAGCATATAAATTTATAATGTTTAGAAAGATAAATTATTTTGAACTCAAACCAGAATGATCCAAACTCACCAAAACAAAACAAACTTAAATTCCACCCAATCTTTTGTTAGTATGCCAACAAACCTTTGATGTATCATCTTGTCCAGGCCTGTAAGCATTACAGAGAATCTCCAAACAAACATAACAGGTCCCAGACCCCCTCAGAATGAAAGCTGGTTATCAAAAAAAATGCAGCTACACTGAGATGTGGAGATAAATGATTCTGGGCCAACTCTATATACATACACACATACACAGGTTATTATTACTATAGACATGTAAACACACATGGTCTCCTTACAGAGCTTATAATGGCTTTAGCTAGGAGGTCTTCACACTACCTTCCATCACATAGGGACAGCACTCGCAGCATTTTTAACACAGTCAAGGCTAGAAGTTTCCAACAGGAGGAAGTCTACTGCATTTGTGTAAAACCCCAGCTTGAAAACCCAATCAGCAGTTAGGAAAAAGATACCACTCTGGAACACCTTCCTTAAGGCCCAAAGAGAACATGAAGAACATCCAGTGAACCGTTCATGGGGGAGGTAAGTCTTTACAGTACTCACCAGAAGGTGTACCTACTGTTTCTCCTATTTCAAAACAAAAGCTTTAAGTTGGTTTTGCCAGTGGTTGTAACTTCTTACCTTGAAAAGCTCATATTATAAAGCAGGGAGTTAAAAGTCTCACTGTATTTTGCATTATATGCACTGTAAGAATACTCCAATCTCTATTCATATGATTTAGATATTTCCAGAACAAAAGTCAGTCACAACTTTAGCTTCTTCTTACTAGAATACTGTATTCATGTAAATATTTTGTGCCTAGGAAATTCAACAGTTAAAATTCCATGAACATAATTCTAGCTATCATTCAGCTGTTAAAACTGCATATAATTCTGAAGAGCTAGCAGTACACAGACCTATGCTACCAAATTCAGGGTGCTGAAGGAGGGAAGAATATGGAGTCAAACACAGTATTGGATTTTGTAGTATTGGAGAAAATTTTTGTCAACATATACTAACCTGCTAACAAACTCCACAGAAGTGCCCAAATTCAAGTAATGATTACAAAATTGGTTCATTCCTCTATTCCATTCTTGTGCTCCAGAAAGCTGTTCTTAAAATCTCAATTCCTTCAGAGAAAACAAAAATTGACATACCATGCCTGATCTTTAGACTTCACAGCTTGAGATACAATTTTGTCCTCAAAAAGAAAAAAAAAAATTATCCCAGTGAAAGGCCATTGATTTATCAAGACATCTTGAAAGTATTCTTACAATTTGCTTTCAAACTACGCAAATGAATACTGTCTTCTAACAGACCACACAGGCAGAAGGCTGTCCAGGGCAATCAGGTACCAAAATGCAGTTCTGGAAAGCAAGTTACAACTTCCTCTGTATGTTTACCATTACAGCTCTGTAACTTATAGTATGACATCATAACACCAGTTGTTTGTAATTGTCATGACTACTTAAAGTCTTGAAATTGAAATTACTTCCCTCATAAAAAAAGCTTGATTTTCAAAATTCAGTGGTAAATACAGTTCTCTCTCACTATTTCTCTCTACAAAAACAGCCTTTGTAGATAAAGTTATCTACTTCTGGAGCTCAAGTTACCTCAAATAATTAGGAGGCACACTATGATATCATTTAATGTGTTTCAAATCACTTTAGAATTGGAAGAGCTAAAATTTCAGGAACTCTCCACACTTATTTCTGCTACGCAAACTATGCAAATGTTCCCTATCTCAGTATTATATAACTTTTCCCTCTATACATTTGTCTAACCACATACAGAAAAAAAGATCAAACTTTCACCCCCAGGAAATAATTTCCTTAAGTTTATTGTAGTAAGATGAAAAAACAAAACATTATGTACTTGAAAATTAATTTGGTTTAGTATGCTACCCCTCAGTAATCAGTAATGAAAAAAGTAAACCCCAAATTGTTTTCTATAAACAGCAACTGCTAATTCAACTAGCGTACATGCTTTAAATAGCTGTCCAGAGTCCAAAATGCAATCCTAAGCAGCCACCTGAGGCCCATGGGTGTCTTCCATCAATGGAGGTTGTCACTCCAGTCAAGCTCGTAAGATTGTAGATGTTGAGGTCAAAAACAACTGGCATTAAAAATTACCCAGAGTGAATGTGGTTGACTAGAACTGAAGTGAAGCACTTCCTGACCCACAGACACTATTCTCCTAGCTCTAAGTGAGCCCACTGTCATCAGCAACTGCTCTAGATCTCTCCAGAGGAAGAAATGTGCTCCTCAAAGCAGATTACCAGTAATAAAGTTTTGTAAGAATTTCTAAGACAGTACTTTTTTGTTTTCTTGTGTGCTTGAAGCTCATCGTCCCAGCACAATGACTTGGCATCTTTTCTATAGAGTATTTCAACCTTAGCAATCTATGATTCTTAAATTATTTTCAGTGTGCTTCCCTCTCCAAATAACAGCCATTTATGCAAGTGAGTGAAGCCGCATCAAACAGATTACGCAGCTGAGTGGCTATCTCCTGCATTAAGATTTGTTTTCTTGTAGGAGGTATAAGTCATTCGATATGACTGGAGGGGGGCACGGAACTTGAAAGGCAACTTTAATCACTACTACTTAAGAGCTCCTCAGTGATTGAGAATTTAGTAGTTCTACAGAGTGTACACATAACTGTTGTACACCAGATACACATAAAGCAGTTGTCTGCCTGATTGTCTTGGAGGACATGAACATTTCAGAAAAAACAGCACATCTTTAACTATGCAGCTGCCAATTCAATTCTTTCTGATCAAAATATACTTTGAATTTCATAAGGTCTTCTCACAGACATAATTCTTTCAGTCCCAAGCACTTCCTGTCATTGTAATTGCTTCACTTCAAATCCCCCGAAGAACAAAAATGATGCTTTGCAGTGTTCACAGACAGGTTGAACAGCACTCTCTGTCCCAGGGGAGAACACTGTCTGGAATGGCTATTTAAATGGAGGAAGAAGGAGAGACAATGCTGAAAACCACATACATAAGAAATACAAACTGCTTACAGTCTTTATTAAAATCAAACATATGACTAACTCAACCTCCCCCCTCCCAGTAAAAGGAAGAGAGATGTCTTCTCTTGACAGGACTAAGCTTTCCAACCATGTGTTTCTGGACTGACGCAGAGTCCGAGCTATGTAGGAGAACATGAAATAACCCTTTTCAAGATACTTTGACTACCTTCTAGCTATGCGGTCTTAGATCAAGGTTTTTTTATATACATAATTTATATTTATTCAATAGGGTAAAGAGCAAGTAAAACTCCATGACACTTCTGCACTGAAACGGTCTTGAATCAAATCAGCCCTCCAATTGTGTACCTGGGTTGTTTAACCCCAAATAGTATCCTTTTCAATCTCTCCCCATACTGGATCTGCTTCAATTTCAAACCTCCCTACCTCACTATAGTTCACCTTTGAAGTTAGCTCCTATAAGTGTCCTCCATATACCAGTCCGGACTTCCATAACTTTTCTGTCAGGAAACTTAAATGAGGTCACTCCGAGACATTTTGCTAGAGAGAAAGCATTGTTTGCGTTTGCTCTCAAATAAGCTACTTAAATACTGCAAAAACTTGAAATACTCAACAATCTTAGTCACTCAGAGTTGGTTTCCATTGTTTAACGTGATTGTAGACTTGCAACACTGCTGCTGCAGATATAGACAATGCCCTTTACCTGCCACTGAGAAGCACAGTTAGCATGGTTGCCACTGTACAGCTGCAGGATGGCATGGCTTAAAAACAAAAAACCAACAGGAAAAAATCCCACATCTCAGCAACAAGTCAAGCTGTTTGTATGGAGGAGTGGACTGACTCCTGAACACTTTCAACAACAGAGACCCCAGAAAGATATATTTTTCACTGATTTTCCATTCATTGTCCTGGAGTTGAAGCCAAAAAACCCAAGAAAATCAAGCAATTTCCCTATCTGGTCTTTTTGAAACAGGTCACTGTGACACCAGTCTGCACAGAACTAAGGCTTTAGAAAGGAAGAGATAAAACATGGCATTCTTAGCTCCAGTATGCATATAGCATTTCAGTATTTTCAGAATATCATAGAGTTGATATCCAAAGTTAATTCCAAAGGTTTTTTCATACACTGTCTGCCCAAGGGACTGATTCCATTGCATTCAGAAAGCATATCTGAAGTGTTTATTGCTTCCAGATTTTTAAAGGAGAAATTACTGTTATAACTCAGCTGGGTTGTCTTAACAGGTCTGCTACAGCCTCTCTGGTTTTCATCCCAGAGTCTCACTTCAGAATAAACACATTTCCTGTGTATTAATTCTCCAAGTATACAAAGCTCATATTCAAGTTAGGCAGAACAATCCATTTAACAAGGAAGATGAACACAAACCAAAACTTATATCGCAGGCTGCTTGAAACACATGCAAAGTATTTGAGAACTTGAGTTGCTGCACTTAATACTCCCTAACCTTTTTGCCATTCTCTGCCAAAAATCTGAAGTACTACAATCAGAATTTGCACTAAAAGCAAAATTTGATAATCATGATCTATGTCCAATTCTGTATTTAATGGTTTTATTGGATCAAGCTAGCACATAGGTGACAACTGACCTCACTGCCCCAGATATGTGAAAGAGCAACAGCTAACACAGGTCTACTCAAGTTAATGATAAATGCAGTTGATGTATAACATTCATATCTGAAAGTCTAGCAATATAACAGCCCAGCTACCAGCTTGACCCTAGTGATCAGAGAACGGACACTAGTCATAGGTGCAAAAAGGCAGAAACTTTTGCCCAGCTTTTGCTCTCAGAAGTCACAGACCTTAAAATTAAAATACAAGAGTCTACTAAGAATACAACTGATTGTTCAATGCAATAACTAAAACACCTGCTTAGGAACATCAATTTTGTTCATAGACCACAGAAATGTAAGAACCAACATTAAGTAAATGATTACCACAGGGCTATGCATAAGCCATTTGGATGAACAGAGGAAGTGAGCACGTCCCTGAAAACTGATTATATAATGCAATTGTATTTAGCAGGTCAATAGGGTAAGTGACACTGTCAGAATTCAACTTCCATCTTTATTGGAAGTTTATTCCATGTTTCTAAATCTGTGTTTCAGTTATTACATGGATTTTATCATTAAAACCTTTAAGTGCTCCTCATTATGCTTTTAAGTGATAGAATGCACTTCTGTCATTGTATACTTTGGAAGCAAAGCTCCCAACTTGTCTGCAAATTCAGAGAAGCCCAACTCAGGGATACAGTGCATACAACTTGAGAAGGTAGCAACAACTCTGAGCTATTACTGAGCCCGGTATTAGATAATGGTTATCCACCAGGTAAACCACAATTAACAAGGTCACATTTAAATAGTATGCAAGCTTTTTTGAGCTACTACCTTGAAAGCAGGCACTTCAGAGACATAAGTGTTTCTAGAAGTTAATTACCTTTTTACCAATTTAATACAAGAGGAAGACAACAGCAAAATATCCTTTAACATCAAATTTTAGTTTGAGATAATTCAGAACTGTTTTCTGGATTGACTTTCACTCCAGCTGCTCTCATGAATGATTAACACTCAAGTCTCCTACAACTATGCATTACTGACTCCTTGGATAGCACTTAGTTGTACGAACAGATGGACAACAAGCTTTTGGAAGCAACTCTAGGCAAGAACATCCAAGCCAAACCCTCCTTCTGGGCTCACATGGGGAGGGGCAGGGGGAAGAACCACACTTCTGGTTGACGTATTAACCACTCGGCATGTTGCCCTGAACTTGCAACTGGCAAGCATTTAGGAGGGGCGACCTTTTTCTTGGTGAGAAAGCGACAGGGGACACATCAGTCTGAGGGCATGGAAGATAACAGATCAAGTCTTACACTTGGAAGTACCACTCTAGGATTAAACAAAAGACTAAAT
This sequence comes from Pelecanoides urinatrix, assembly GCA_013400755.1. Classification (NCBI taxonomy): domain Eukaryota; kingdom Metazoa; phylum Chordata; class Aves; order Procellariiformes; family Procellariidae; genus Pelecanoides; species Pelecanoides urinatrix. The sequence continues at coordinate 245,683 of VZTQ01009357.1, forward strand.
GCAGTATAACCTTAGTGTAGCTTAGAGAAATACACACAATGGGCAGAGGAAGAGTTTTATCAATGGAAAATAATCACTTCCAGGATCTCCAATTCTTGTGAAACATTTCTGAATTGCTGGGTGTGTGGGTGTGTGTCTGTCTGTCTGTCTCAGAGAATAGACCAAGGATACAGTATCTTAAGTCTGAAGAAAACTCCAGAACTGTCTAGAACTTCACCAGTGCGATTATGAGGCTGACTTATTCTGGCACTGTGTTCTACCTCCTCATATCCTTACAGCTGCACAAAAATCTGGGAAGATGAAGAGTGGTTTCTTCTGATTGCAGAAGTCCCTAGGGACATGGATCCAGAAATGAAAGCTTAAGAAATCCAAGCAGCAGAAAAGATTTTTCACAGCAGCCAAATAGTTTGGGAAGCAAGTAAAAAGCCCTATGATGGAGAGTGTGCATCTGAGCATTTATGTCTTCTATCCAAAGGACACACGTGCCTCAAGTGACTGAATTACTTTAATTAAACTACGATACTGAAATGCTAGTCACAGGGAAAGAGTAAAGTAAGATGGAAGAAAAACAACAGAAGTGAAGGTTTCGCTTTTTTCTTCAATAATTTTACTTAGCCATATAAGTATAATGTATATAATCTTTACAATCCTAAGCTGTTTGTGACACAGGCAGCAGAGAGGACATTCAACAAATGAAAAAAAAAAAGTCATCTGACAATTAATACTGACACACTAAAAATAAGAGTTTAAAGGAAATGCCTCTGTACAAAGGAAGTGTGTATAAGGCTGCCGTACAACTATTGCCAATTAGATTTTTAAAACAAATAGGATGCCATTTACAACAAAATCAAGATAACATAAAATACATAACATTAATAGCTATATCTGCAGGGTCTGAAGAACTCTCTGCCTTGACAACTGTGGTTCAGTTAAACTGGCAGGTCACTTGCTGCTAGAATCCTTCACACAAATCCGGCTTCAGGGAACAAAGGGACATAGCCATGCTCACCTGCCTAACCGTTACGATTCTGGGGCAATAAAAGAGATCTTAAGAATTTCAGAGATGGAGGGAAATTACGCCTGCAATACACTGAGCTGTGAAGAGGGCCAGTGTAAAAAACCAGGACCTTGGCAATTTTAGGGTTTTTTCACTACAAGGGAGCCACATGTACCCTCACAAAAATGCAGTAGCTTTCTTCACGGTCATGAGGTGGCTTATCCCAGAGACTTATATGCTGTATCTCTCCTTGAAGTCCAGTTTCCCTAAAGTTTTCCTCTTCAAGTTGCAAAGGAGTTTTTTTCCCTTTAACTTCCATTTCCAGCAGCAACTGCTCACAATAGCTTTCCAATTCCACTCACCAGGCCCTTCTTTTAAACAACCAAGTCTCAGGACATTTTCCAAGGCCTCTCTCTCACTCTCCACAGGGATTTACAAGCACTCCCAGCTTTGCACCTGGTCCAAGAAATAAGCAGTTATTTCTCTCATGTGGTCCATCTTTACTACTTCCTGAATGCAGTCACCCCTCTGAGTACTGCACTTAGTAACCTGTCAGCCTTTAAAAGTGCTGACAATTACAGCAGAGATGCCCTAGCCCTAAACTATCCTTTGAAGAAAACAGCATATTTGCAACCAAGCAATACTACCTATTGCAGAATAAGGCTGAGCACTGACAGTAAGTGACACCAGCAAAAAATTACTGAAGTTGCATTCTACCTCCATGTCTTCCTTTGTGGTTATAAAAGCCCTGCTTTAATCCAGTTCTCCAGAACAAACTTGCACTATAATTCTGGAGCTTTATTTCACAGAAGGCGATGTGCACAGCAATATGAGCTTGAGAATGAGGAGAAAAGACATTGTCAACCAACAAAGCACATTTCAGCCACATGGTCAAATTCCAGCTGTGACCTTAATCCAGTACACAGCAGTGGGGCGACTGAAACTAACACAAAACTTGAATTTAGCCCAGAGAATAAAATCCATGTTTCTGTGGCTATTAACTCTAAAATCAAAATTTTCAAAGGTCCCTTGCTCCAAATTAAATGTTGCAGCAACAAGTAGCCTCCAATAGTGAGACAGTTTGAGAACATCCAGTGGACTACATGATCCAGTTTCCCAAGGAATTCCTCCTCCCACACAAGCTGCAAGTTTGAATGATATTCAAAATAGTTATTATTCTAGATTTTCTGCAACTAAAACCAAGATTTGTAAATAATATTTAAGTCAGAATGTTCTTCAACAAGTAGTCAAATTTACAAGCAAAACTGAGTTTTAAAAACAAAAGTAGCAATTGCAAAATAATTATTTACTGTGTTATGTGATACCTGTTAAAGATAACTGGAAACTTAATTTCTTTTACTAAACCACCAGGCATCCTGATATCTCTCAAATTTATTTCTTAGGAATCTATGACCTTAGATTACGCTGACCTAAGAAGTCTTCCACTGAAAAACTGTTTGTGAGGGTTTTTTTGCTGTTAGTTTTTTGGGGGTTTGTTTTGTTTCTTTTTCTTAAATAAAACTGTGGTGAGAGTTATTTCTTTCTTACAAAAATAAGCCTGAACAAACACAGTATTTTGAATCACAGAATATAGTGTTCTTCACTTAACAGCGTAAGTCTGGATGCACCATGCAAGGTGTGGTAGTTTGTGTGCATGCTCGGAGAGTTAACTGGTAAATAATCTGATTTAGCTTGGTCCACAGTGCGCAAGAAAGGGGCATCAGAACTCCACCCCGACTGTCAGGGAAAGTCAGTCACTCCTAAGGAACCGTCAGTACATTTAGTAAAGCTCATGTTTGTGCTTGTCTCCTACCACTACACTAAGCCACTATTTCAGCTAGTTCTTTAAAAAGCACCTGAAAACCAGTTTCTACATAAACCCTCCCTGCAGTCTTAAAAAGAAAAACAACTCCTCCACACTCTAGGAAGCTTTTGTACTTAATCGTGAAGTCCAGGATCAAAAGGCACCATTGTTTTACACCTTTTAAGATTCAATTGTGCGTTGCAGAAACTGCTGTGTCACACAGTAAGTCATCTCAGGCCTCAACAACACTCTTGTGGCCTTTCTACAACAAAAGTAGAAATGGAAGAGGGTAATTCTGGACAGGTAGCATGCTAGACTTATCTACTGCCTTTTTGAACAAAATATTTTTGGGTCATGCCTTGCAATTATTTCCTTTGATTGCACACAAAACCGTACAGGCAATTATAAACCTGCTTTTATTGACCGTCAACACTGACCATCAAGACAAGTCACCTCTGAAAACATACAGCTGCTTTGGACTGCTAATTATTCTCAGCATCACAACCCATTTTGAAACCTTTCCAACAATTGCCACAGATTCCTCCACGTATACTCTGGCACCCAGCATTTTACCTTGCCACACCTTTCAGTCCCATGTGCCCAGCATAATTTTCTCAGAAGGCTTCCCATCAGCTTGCTTGATCCAGCTTAGGAAGAGCCTACAGAAACGGAATTCCCGAAATGAACAGGAGAAAGGTGAGTATCTACATTTTTAGCACTATTATCCAAGAGACCACTTTTTGGGCATACTTTCTTATTGTCCAAATAATGGCCTGGCCAAGTGAAGGGTAAGGTAGAACAGAATCAAAACCAGGACAGCACTGACAGTTGTTAGTATGACGAAAAGGCAGACAAACACCGAAACATAGACCAAGAAATACCATCTCATTTACATGCACAGGCTTTCTGGAAAGGCATAAGCTCTTGGAAAACAAAGGAGCTTACAGGTAATGAATCAAAACTCATTCTTTCCCAGCATTCTCAAAGAGAGAAGACAGTACTTTCAAACCACATGAACAACCAGTAAGCAAAAGACTCCGCCAATATGGCTTTATATCATGCTCTGCATATGGTAAGATTTCCGAATCTGACACCTGTTTACTACTTCTAGTTGTCCTCAGACAGTGAAATCTAGTTTCTGAAATGTTCTTGGCAACATTCAGCATCATTTCTAGCTTACCTGATAAATAACCTTGACTGCAAATAGCTTTATTCAAAATTATTTCTTTATTGAGTGGAAAAAAACAAAAACAACTTACACATGTCATAAGAGGAAGCTGGCATCCTATTCCCTCCCTATTTGCTGCCTCACAGAGATTTCTCATACCAGCCCACTACTTCTTATAAACATCTGTAATTTGCTAGAACTGTCTAGAAAAAGCTTGACATCCAGGTCCATTTTGCAACCGACATATATGAGGTTGCAACATGTACAGTACAACATGTAATATGCTCAGAGTCAGGAGAATCCTACATGGTTTAAAATCCAAGCATAACGCAGCTGTCTGAGGTAATTTTCTTACCTCTGGAATACACCAGTTCAACCATAGAAAGGTAATAATTAAAACTCCAACAAACAACAGAGGCCAAACACCAGTGTTTCTTTCATTTCCACATTTATGCATTATAAAATGCATGAAATTCAATTGCGACCAGTCAGGCTTTCTTAAGAGATTACTTTTCTCCCATTCCACATTTCTTATGACTAGACAAAACTGAACTGCTTAATTAGCATGTAAAACTTTACGCAATAATTATACAGAAATGCACACTGACCACGCATTTCCCCATTAACATTCAATTAACACATTCCACTATGGAAGCTTCAATACAATTTGAACCATTTCTGCCATCAAATGGAATAGATTTTTTTTCATCTTGTGTGTCTAGTGGCATTACATGACAAATGTGTCAGCCACCTACAACTACTTCAACTCTGATACCTTATTACTTAAGCATTTGCACATCTCCCACAAACTAAACATTACCATTTAGCCTAAATTGATTTGCTTCACATTATCTTTATTATACCAACACGTATGCACCTAACAGTATCTCAGGAGAGCATACAAATAAATTAAAATTAAATTACACTACCACATGAAAAGTAACTGTTTGCTTGATGTAGCTATAAAAATATCAAAGTCCTTCTTATTTGCAAAAATTAATTTCTGAATGCTGGACTTCCGGGCTATGCTGTAAGGATATATTTAGCTGAGGCACTACAGCTCTCATCTCAGATTACGCCACTATTTAAGTCTAAAAAGCAATGCATGCGTTCCTGAGAACGTAAGACTAAACATGCAAGTCCTAATGGAAAGTTCGTGTGGACTAGGTTAAGCCATATAGAGATACCAAATTTAAGCATTGCATGGGAGGACTTGGACATCTTGTTTGTGACACTTTTTAGCTCTCAAAGGTTCCTCTACTAATTGCTCAGTTTAAGATGGAAGAGATTAATTGCTCTCTCTATTAGCAGAGAAGAGCCTTTCCAAACTAGGCAGAGATAGAAACAGGGACACCATACTCTCAACAACTCCCAGATCACAGCTTAGCCCTGTGGTTTCCAAGCCCTTTACCCCTGAGAAAGGGCAACAATCCACACAAACCACAAAAGGAAGAGGATCAAAACTGAGTAGTCCTTTTGTGTGCCCAAGCTAAGAAATCTTTCACAGCTTAACACAGCCACTCAAGACTTTGGGATTGGTTCAGCTGCCTCCATTCTCTGGATGTGGCCTAACAGCTCCCTTTCCAAAGCAAACATATGGCCTTTAAAAGGACCAGTAATGAACATGTAACCTGAAGGCCAAAGGGTAGAAAACAGCAGGCTGAAGAGGAATGATACTGGAAAAAGTTTGGCAGCAATTTCTCCTTCCAAATAGTGCTTTTGAAAAGACTGTCTGTGGCATCCACATTTGGTGATAAGAAGCTTCAGAACAGTAGCTCAACCGCAAAAGGCAGAACAACTAGCAAACCACAATTTGTGGCTGTCAAAACAACTGCCTTATGCAAGTCAATCCACCACAGAGCTACAGCTTTTGCTGTCTTATCACCAGAGCCAGTTCTTCAACAGTACATAGAAGTCACCCATCTGCTGACCCATGCTCAGAGCTCAGATTCGTGGTTGAACCAACTTCATTTTAATGCAATGGGAGGAAATACGGCCCCTCACTTGTAGCTATATGAATGTTAGCAGTATTAAGCGAATCCTAGCTATGTTTAGTTCCCAATAGAAAAACTGACCAAAACCACATGCGTGACACCTTTAATTACTACCAACTCTAAGTGACAACAGGAAAAGTATTCTGAGCATAGAAAACAGCTTACAAGATTTGAAAATGGAAATGAGGAAAAAAATACTTAAAGTAACAAAAAATTACAGAGTTGTCATATTAAGGAAACTTGACATTTATGAAGTTGTTCCCTCAGAAGCCTTCCTGTAACGAGCAGGCAAAAAGCCAAGTCAGGCCATTTGGGCTGCAAAAAAGAAAAAGCTGACAGCATGCAGGTGATGAACAAGCTAAGTGTGCTACATGTGGAAGCAACAGTGCACACTGAAGACAACAGCCAGGATCACAATAGTTGCAGCGGTTTGCAAAGCAAAGGGTTGCATAGGCGTCTGTAGCATTAACAGAATGAAAGCATCAAATCAAATCTGAGACACCTCAGCGTGTCTTGTTCCAGTTAACTCCTTACACCTCAAACAAAATCCTTGTTCAAATATGATCCAAGTATGGACTTTGACAGTTAAAGAATTTGACAGTAGAGCAACAATGGCAATGAAAATGCAGGTTTTTCTCCGCATAAATGGAGGCCTGGTTGAACAGAAGCACACAATAACGAAATCAAGCCTCAGATGCAGCCTGACAGTGACAAATCCATATGGACTAGTTTCCAGACACTTTCCTTTTAACCACCTTCTCTGGAGGGAGAGATAGTCTGAATAAGACCCCCAAACAGTTTGGAGACAGTCAAAGCGAACAATTAAAAATTAAGGGGACAGCCTCTCACTGAATGTAAAATGAATGACTGTAAAACGTATTAAGTTTTCTATCTGGTGAAGACTGGATTAGATAGATCCCTCAGTAAGAATGGCTGCAGACACTTATATCCTACTTTTCCACATTCAGCTCCACCACTGACAGCCATGCATCCCTTTACAGTCTTAGCTTCATACGCTATACATCACCACATTAGTTATCTTGACAGTAGTACAAGTGTAACATCAAAGCTCAAGTTTTAGAAACATTGGGAGAAGTGCTACAGTCAGTGAAATTTGATTACAGAATTATTACACAATCAATGCAAAACTCACTTGTCAGAAATGGTATACACTGGTTTTCCACAGCACTAATATATCTTTGCTTTCTTTCCATTTGCTTCCCTGACCACCTCTAAATGAGCATGTGTCACCCCGCTGCCACCAATCATATGAACTTTTAATCATTTGACCAACTTGAATGACCAATAAGCGGAAGACAACAGCAGCATGATTTGAAGCAGTTCACTTCACAGAAAAATCATGTAAATGCCCAAGAGAGTACCCTAGCCCATACTCCCATTTCCTATGGAATCCATAAAAAATTTTCATTTGAGTTAACTCACTCACTCTGATCTTTTGCTGGAACTCTAAGGAGTCTACATCCTATCCCATGGCCAGTGGTGTGTGCTAACAGCTATGCAGTAAAAACATTAAGACAGAGTGCATGGCACGTGGAGTGAGGAAAGATGTGTGGCCACAAGGGAGTTACAGTGTTAAATAACCCAGAGAGCTTGAACTGCAATGGGCAGACGAAGGAATTAGCAGGACTGGGCACAAGATGCAGTAGACCTTTCATCTGCTTCCCATAAATGCCCCATCTGTTTGGGCAATGACCACACAGTCACAAATTTTCAGAAGCTAAAAGCAACAACTCATTTACCTCTGAAGAAAATGCAACCTAAAAGCAGTAGCAGCAAGGTGAGTTTAAGCAAAGCAAGCACTTTAAAACTTCCTAGCTTCCAAGCTCAAGACATACAAGCAACAACAGATGAGGAAGTTACGCTGCTGGGTAAGTATTCATCTGCTGCTTATCAACATTCTTCTTCAACTCAAAGACTTGCACCTCCTGGATTTTTACTCTATACAGGCTACCTAATGCTACATCTTTAACACATTACTGCTGTACGCTTTGTAACCAGTTTCCTGAACACGCTAAGGATTGACATTATCACTATAACTCAAGGAATTTACAGCAGGTCAACAGAAGTGGCATACCTCTGGAATACCAGTAATGTGCCCTTGTGGACTATGGTACTGTTTATATTAGCTTCAGTACCAGTCTAGAGCAGTATGCCAGGTCTTCCATATTTTGGCACTCACAACAGTTACAAGGTACCACACATCTAAATGCGCAAGATGAAGAAATTTGTTACTGAAGGCAACAGGCTGTCTATGAAACAGCATTTATAATCAGCAAGTTCTTTACTGTGTTTTGTACTGGAGGATATTTTCCAAAGTAACTTAGTTCACAGTAGTGATCTCACACTTCTCCCCAAGCCGTAATTCAACAGGTTTTGTTGCTTATTCCTTCCCAGATTTTTTGGTCCCACACTCCAAGAAAGTCATAATATCATCTTTGTATCATCTTTTTACCTTTCCCTAGTAAACCAATACTTTTTTAATTCTTCTTGTCACTTAGATAGCTATCCTCAGTTCCCAAACAAAAGTAGAGGGGAGGAATTTTCTTTCAGATATTTTGGCAACAGCGAATGGTAATAGTATCGCAGAAGAAAGATAAACAGGACGCCAATGTACATCCCAGTCATGAAAGCAGCTTCTGGAACTAGCCCCTCTTAAGTCCACACATGCAATTCAAATTCAGTATGGTATTTCATAATTCTGTTTAAAATGAGAGCGATCTAATCATTGAGTCAAAACAAAATAATTAGAATAAAAAACTCATCACACAACACCTGCACGCATAATTACTTAATAGGAACCTTTCTTTGTTTTGCATAATTGCTTGTTAAAGCAACTGGATTTGTGAGGTGGTGGCATCTTTAAATGCCACTACGAAATAAAATTAAGATTCCCAAGTATACAAAAGCAATCTGTTCCTCAATTTACACTGAGCTTCTTTGCAAGAACTTTACAAAAATATATACTAGTTTGTTTACCCAAGCAGAGAATGCATTTTTTCATGACCAACAATGTCCGTGGCAGCAATGCAGACTCTGTTCTATGTTTAAAGTTTTCTAAAAGAGTTTCCCAAGATCTTGTAAGGATCTGATCACAGCAGCTGTTTATGAAGTTCCCACCCATCAAAGGAACAGTTGCAGAAATATGGAAAAAATCCTAAGCTGCAGAGCCAATTTCCAGAGCTGTTGCTCTCTTCAGCTGGCTGCCTCACATGCAAAGCAACAAGTTGTTGATCTTGCAAAAGGATAAGAAGCAGCCTAGTTCTTGGACAGCAACTGAATCTGCAGTTGAGAAAGGGGGTAAAATGGCTTCTGCTACAGAGCTTTTACACATGGTAAAGTTTGTTCTATAAGGCTAAAAGGGAATATGCATAAAGCACTCCCATTTCTTGAAAATCTTTAAAGTCCTGAGTATTAAATTCCACCAATAGCTTCTTTATCATATGTAACTTCAGAGATAAGTTTATTTATATAATGTTGAACACTCCAAGTCAAGAAAGCACAACTTTAACTCTGTTCCCTTCTCTTATCTAAATAAGACCTTTCTTTAAAGGATCCTTGATGAAAGGGCCCTACAAACCATAGATGCATGTGAGTAACTCCTTTCAACCATTTCAAATATCACAGCCAATGACCTTTTGAATACTGGAAGCTGTTGTGAGTTTCCTCCTGTTAGCTGCGTTTCTAGTTCCTGTACACCTCAGATTGCAGGAAAAGAACGATGTTGTTATGGGAATATATGCAGTGACGATATAAAAACAAATTTTCAATTATGCACTATGTATAATAATTTGGTACTATAGTTCCAGCATACTTGGTGGCTCAATGGCTCATGCACTTAATTAAATAGCAGGCTAACTTTCCATACAATTTTAATATTCCTCAAGGCGTAGGTTAGTTTAAAATGCAATTAAAGCTGCACTTTAAAATAAGATAATTTTTCTTCACTACAAAAATAAAGTCTAATATAGAAGTTATCCATCTTGGAAGCATCAGGATATCATTCCTTTTGATTGTATTATTTCATTGCCACTAAAATGGCTAAGCTTTCCTTCTGCCTCCCCTAACCATAAAATGCATCTTGTTCATTTATTTAACTTTGTCAAAGTTTGTCAGATGTTTTGGGTGCAATACTTCTTTATACATTTTCAAAAGATAACTAACTTCTCATCTATTTATTTATGAAGATAACAGCTTCTGGCACATCCTGAAATTAACCTGCCAGAACTGCTTATTTATTTATTTCAAGTATGGAAAGCATATACAAGGAAAAAATATTTAGCAGAACAGAATATTTATACTGAAGTTCTCTCACAACTTAAGAAAGTGAAATAAACACACTCTTTCCCACCTCTCAGAAAACAGGTTTTCTCCATAAGCCAAATCTCAGAGTCATAAACACTTCTAGGAGAAACTATAAATCTAAACCACTTTAACTGCTCTCCACTTAAAGCAGAAATCAGTGAGCCATTTAATAAACCATTAGCAAGCCCATCAAGTTTAAACACAAGTTATATGCCCAGAAAGCTATCAGAATAAGCAGCCTGAACCTGCCACAGAAAGTGTTGGAAGCTCACCCTATAGAGGAAAAAAAAAAGAAAGGGGAAAGGAATGGAGAAAGCCATCAATTCAAAAAAAATTCCACACCACCACCATCCCAAAAAAATAAACACCACACCAAACAAAGCAACAAATACTGTTTGCTGTGGCTGGCTTGGGAAGTAAGGGCCCTCTGGGACTGAACTCAGAGGGATTTTGGTGAGGAGAAAGCAGAGAGATGCTGAGATACAAGCAGAACCCTAAGGTTATATTGGGATATATAAGGATATATGTAAGTCTTCAAACAGTTGTAGAAAAGGAACACCAAAAAAAAAAAAAAAATTACATCACCAATCTGCAAACTGCCCTCACATTTGTGATACGGAAGTAAAAGCTCTTAACATTCTAAAGAATAAACTGTTGATTTTGAGCATTAAGACTAGCAAATGTAGTTTCCTGCAGACATAATGCCTGTCTCCTAACACTTTTCTCCCCCAATAATTCTAATTCATTCACATGCTACTCTCCCCCCAATAATTCCAATTCCTTCAGACCCTACATCCCTGTGACATTTTCCTCCTCCTCTAACAAAAGACTTCACAAGCGCTTTGCATAAGCTGAAGCTCCACATAGCATGAGTAGCCAGCTACAAACCATTTCAGATAATACACAAGAGTGAAAAGAAAATTTGTCATAATACATACAGTACTTATAGATGGCACGTGTCAAGACAAAAGGAAAAAGTGAAATTCAAACCAAATGAAAGATAAAGCAGCTGAAAACACATAACAGAACTAAGAAAACATCAGAAAATTCTCCAGATATTGTCATAATGATAATGAAGATGACTGATAAGCCAGATGCCCTAATTGCCATGTCTCACAAAAGTCCAATAACAATTTCAAACCCATATAAACTGGATTGTTTTTCTTTGATAACATTGCACAGAGAAATCTAAGGGAAAAAAAGCAAAGAGGTAGACAACTCTGGAATAACAGAAGAACAGGAATAGGAACAAGAACTCTGTTAAAATTTAGACAGATGCAAAAGAAGCATCAGGCCTCCTGCTTAAAAGTATATGAAGAACTAAGAGGATCAGAGAATGTCAAACAGTGTGCACACAGTTTAGTTAAAATGCATACCATTTAATACCTGATTTAACTGTGATTTTTTTTTTTTTTAAATAAAAACAATGCCTTAGCTTTAACTTCAGGACAAATATTTCAAGGCCTATTCCGAGGGGTCTTTCCCCACTGCCAGAAAAGGCAAAGGAACACCCTTTTAGCTTTACAACAATCTTCACAATTTCTTACAAGCTTTACACTTCCTCGAATATGAATTCACATGACTTCTAAAACTCAGTTTTAGTTTTAGTTCATTGAAGTTTTCTTTATTATGCTGTATAAACTGGCTCTGCATCTCAGTGTAATTCATTACAGCAACACTGAGCAGTTCTCACAAAGTTTCAATACGCCTCACAAAAAGAACCTTTAGAATCATCTTTGAACTATGGGCCCCTTTTAACACACTTCATTAGGATAGTCAGCACAAAAATATTAAACCAAAAGTTGCACATTTTGTAGTCATAACATCCCACGAACTACTGTACTTGCAACAAACTATGCGTGCTAGCAGTATACAAATATGTAACCTGAGGCTGTAGTAAGTTTTGAAGAAGCTGAACAACAAAATATTGGCAAACTTCCTAGAATTCAATTTGAACAGAAGTCAAGGACAAATTGGCACCACTGTGGGATTAGTGATATAGCACAAGCCCTACCTATAACGAAGAATGTTTCAGTTGCAACTTAAACTTTGCTTATGATCAGCCTTTACAAGCCAGAAAGCCAAGTAACTTGGGAAGCTCTGCCTGAACAGCAACTTTATTGTTGGACTGGTGCAGGTTGGCTAACTTTAGGTATGTCAAGCTGAACATTCCCTCCTCTGTAGGAAAGGCCATTTTATAACTCTCTCCTCCTCCCTAAAAACAGTTTTGTTTTCCTCAAAAAACCCCACACCACAAGGCAATAAAAAGTTAGCATATAATCAAGATTTGTTACAGCCTATTTAAATAAACTAAAACTAGGGGCTTGTAAGAGTTAATCTACAAATATGCGCAGTGAGAGAACGAAAGAAAGTAAACAGAGCAAGTAAAAGATACTATTTTAATTCTTTTGCAGTATTTTCATTGTCTTCAAATCTGGAAAATTTCAGTGTTTCTCCCAGTGTTCAGAGCATTTTAAAGTTAAGAGCTTTAACCCATGGTTTCAACTTAATTTAAGGCTCAAACTGCCAGAGTTATTTCCTATTTACACAATAAATGTCAACACCTGAAGATAATTTAGTGTCCATCTGCAAACTGAACAGTGGAGCAGTTCAATCAAATAAACCACTCTTGACTTCACAGCCCAGTTCCTACTGGAAAAGCCAGAGTTTTGAGTTCAGACACACACAGCATGGGATATAGTAATTCATAAAAAAAGGATAACATCGCAACTACAGAGTTCATTAGCAAGCAAGATCCACATTCAAAACTCACTATTTAGCTGTTTCACTATCCGACATGAAGCGTTTTAAAACGTGTATTCATTCTCTGGAACAGAAGAGCCAAACCTTCCTTGCAATAGCTGTGATCATTAACATATACATAGTAACAGCCCCGAACATGAAGGATAAATATCAGCAGGGCAGTAAGCAGCTGAAGCAATCTTTAAGGGTGAAAATTCCAGGCAAGTCTGAGTGTTCGTACTTCAAAATCAAGTCAGTATCAAAGTCAAGTTAGTATTCAAACAACTAAACGTAACTGACACTAAGAATCAACTGTATTGACACAAGAAAGCCATGTCAATGGAGACAGGAACACCAGTGGGAGAAAAAAAGTTAATTTTATTTACACCTGAACTTTCTTGTGCCTGGAAATAGCCTCAAACAAAACTCTGGGAAAGCTAAGTTACCATGTCACTCTTAATTTAAAAAAAAAAAAAGTCAACATGTTTCAAAATATTTGTCACATGACGAAGAAATCTCATTTTCAGAGCAGGAAAACTGGTGAAGACAGTAATAGATTCTCTGAAAGGGAGAAGTGCAGTTTCCAGTCACATTCAAACCTCAGTCACAACATTTGAACCACATTTTGACTGAAGTGTTTTCATGTTTCTGCCTCCAATTATAGTAAGTTGAGTTGATGATAAAAAATTATCTAGCATTTCCTATTTTTGAACTCTCGAAGTATGAAATCCTTGCCACAAAACCAGTTTTTCCTGTTCAGATGTTTCTCTAGAAGCCAAGTATTACTGGATGACAGGTGTTTGAAATACCATGTATTGTTTAGTATGGCATACTCAGTAAGGAGCACTTGACAAATTGCTCAAGACAAACACTTTTATCTTTCTCAGTATTCTTGCTAAAACATTTATTTCAGCAACCATTATCTTCATTTTCCATTCTTCTACAGATACCATTTCCTCCAGAGTATTTGTTCAAATATGATATTCCTAGTTTTACCTATTACTTTGCAACACAACGCAAAGCAGCAAAGGCACCCAGATAGTCCCCAGAAGCTGCTCCTATTAGGGACCCACATTCAGTTTTCTGAAATAAGAGACCTGAAACATTACACTCGGCTCTGCATTGAAGAAAACGCACATTGGAGCTTACACGCTTTGTATATACGTAAACTAGAAAGGCCTTTTGGCATGCCTGCTAAAGCTCCAGCTACAGAGGTGGCCATGAGGGGAACCAGGCAAGAACAAAGGCAACAGAACTTGCTGAGCGTGAAATCAGTGAGGAAACCAAGTCAGCTGCTATAGCTACAATGCTTCAGTTTCTGAAGCCAGCCCAGACATCTCTGCAGAAATACTTTATCTAATGGGGCACTCCCTGGGCATTTAGAAAGAATGCTGCTTGGACGGCAAGACGCATTTCCAAACTAAGCAACTGCAACAAAATAAACTACAAAGCAAATCTTTCTATGCATTTACCATGTACCAGTATACTAATAACTCGTCCAAATAATTCAGATGCCAAGAACACTGACACAAGGTTAAACACCACATATACTACATGATCTCCTGTTAAAGATGAAAGTTTCTAGTAGCAAAAACCAGGCTGTCAAATTAAATCTTATCATATTCACTTATTTTGAATGCTTCCCTATATTCTTCCTCCTCCTATTGACACAATTTTATGCAGTCAAATACCTTCCACAAGATTGTAAAACTGTAAAATAACAGCCATTGAAGAGACATACATTTTATTAACAGAATTTTCTGCTTTTTTACATTTAATGTTTTCTTTAAGAGATAAAGACATAAAATGCAGTGCCTTAAGACAGCAGTGCCTAAACTTTGATTGTTGATCAGCTTGCATGTGCTATTCCCCCATACCATTGTATTTACTGGTTCCTTCCTGCCAATCTGGGATCTTAGAATGTTGCAACAGGTCAACAGGACAGTCCAGCAGCAAGCAAGACCAGTCAACTCACAGCAGAGTACTGTTGGGGGGGAGGAGGCATGGGGAGAAAAAAAAACATTTTAAATATTCTACATAGGCAAAGAGGTTAGTGAAAGCAACAGCATGTTATGACATGCTCTTCAGAATGAGACACATCAAGCCAAATAACAAAATAACCCCAACAACTTGAAATGTGGCAGCAAAGTGACCCATACTCCAGTCCTTCAGAGGGAAGTTAATAACAAACCAGGGCAGCTCATATTGCAGAATTTAGCTGGAGTGACCTAACAGCAGCAACTGCTATCCAAACATACATGAGCTATGGCAAATCTACAGTGTTTGATCAATGCTCCCAAGAATGTGCATATAGAGAAAAAGGAAACTCTTGATAGATAATTTTAAGATTTGCAATGTCACTATTTATATCACCCAACACTTGTTTGTAGACAAACTATCACTATTTTCAGGATAACTGTAGGAAAATACTATGGCAAATAGTGACTCTTCAGGCACCTAGAAGTTGTTTGTGAATCTAGTTTCTCCTTAAATGTCAAAGTCATTTGTCCTCACTGACACCTATGAATTTGAAGGTCAGTCTGAGACTGCCAAATCTACAATATTTTGGCCAAATCATAATAGAGTACCTTTAAGAAATGCCATATTTTAGATACCTTTTAAAAAGCCCATATTTTATTGTCATGCAACTCACCCATTCAACATAGACATCTTTGGGCTAAAACTCCACATAGCAAACTAAGCAAAACAAGTTACACTAGAGCCAGTAAAGGAGTAAATATTGCAATCAAAAGATTTTCAGTCTACATGAATGTTAGAACATTGGTGCTAAGATGTTAATTTGAGGAGAAATGCACTGCTTACAACTAAAAGTGCTTCTTCCTGGACCTCATCTCCCTCTCAAATAGCTGATATTCAGATTACGTGGGTCTAACAGATAACTTCTCTTATTTTAATACTTGCCTTTGGAACGTGCAACATGCTCACAAAGTTTTTAAGAATTACTCGCAGTGTCTAAATAGAACTTGGAAGCTGCTGTCCGTGTTATCCAGTGATGCAAATACACATGCAACCATATATATGCATGCAGATATACAAGATACACAATGTACCTTTTACTCCTGACCGGTTTCATTACTCCCAACCTCAGGAATGAATATGGCACTACAATATGCTGTTTGAGGTTCCAAGGATTATTTTACAAGTGGTTAGTTTTTCACAAAAAAAAAAAAAAAATCTAGGAAATAAAGTTATTTGTTAGTTTTGAAACTATAGCAGCCATCATTACCATTCATTTTAGCACTGTTGCTTATCTGTGTAGTAAAGCTGGGCATTTCAAGACATAAGTTATTCACAGCATGAGCGCCTGCCTGCTTGCCCTCCAATACAGAAGGGTATCAAAGTCCACTATTCTACAACTACTCAGGGTAATCTACAAAACTTATGAAAGTAATACACAATATTAGCTCTTTCCCTTTGATTGAAAAGTCTGAAGTGTATTAATAGCTTTTCTTCAGTTTTAAGGCTCAGCAGAGGGAGGTACTTCGTAGATATGGACAGATGACTTTAAAGCCATTTCATCTCAAGAGTTTACAGATAAGAACAATGATAATTTTATCTAAGAAAACTGAAGGCAGGCCAGAAATAATTGGGGATTCAAAACAAACCTACACTGTAATCTATTCTTAGGTAACTATCTCAGTTTTAGTCCTTACTGGAACCATCATATGGCTGCTGACACCAGACAGCAACCTTACTTTATTTCTTCTTCTACAAATTTCGCTGTTGCACAGTTTAGAAACACAAATACAAGGTGGCACAGAGAAAGCCTAAACTAATCCTAAAAAATTGACTCTCATATACCAAATACATATCTGCAACTCTAACTGAAAACTGCATGCGACTTGTCTACTAGAGTAATGCTAAGTAGATATCAACTTACAGCTCATTGATTTGACATTTAGTATTCTTTCCTCATGCATCAATAAAGACATTTTGCATCTTTTGATGATTTAAATGTTTAAGACAGACTGGATCATCCCTCACCTCTATAGTCCACTCATGCAAATACTGAGCCAGTGCTTTAAATCCTTCTCTGCAACTGTGTTGATTGTATAGATCTGCTTCTAGGAGAGAGCTGCTTCTGCTTTGTCACTTATTTAGTTTCTGTTCTGGAAGAATAACTAATGATATGTTCTGAAGATATTTTTGGCACTACAAGTCTGTACCATCCTAATGCCCCAAAGGGAAATTGCCTGTGCATCTGTTCTGTTAATATAACTGGAAATGAGAGGAGCTGTGGCACAGGGCACAGTCTAAGACAGACTGGAATGCCCAAACCCCCACGTAAAGAAGTGGTTCAACAAGAAGCTTGTCATTTAAAGGATGTTAAAAGTTAAGCCAACCCAATCATAGTGTGCCCTATCTACACCTGCAATTACCTCCCTATTTTACTAAAATGAAATTGTTTTCTCTGAGTAGCTCAACTACTAGTAAACTCCTCCTGAACAGTCTTGTAAAGAATATCTTCTGCTTTTACCATGCTTTCATTCACAGCATTTTACTGGTGCAGACAAAGGTCGCCAAGAAGTGTCACGGCAGGAGTTAAGTGTTGCTTCTCCTTTGCTCAGCCACAGGGAATAAAAGCTAACCACTGAAACAGAGCTGCACCATAGCTTCCCCCCCCAATCCCCACACATTCATTCACATATGTAATTGGTTCACACTAAAAGACATTTCTGCTCCTGCTTGATCTTGAAGTTGCCTTTCAGACTGGTCTGCTAACAGCAAGTCAGGTGAAATTTTCAGTGCAACTTCTTAAGAGACTTTAATAGGGTATGTCACACCAAGCTATCCCTTTCAGCAATGCAAAATAAACTTTATGCCTCTATGTCACAAAGAACAAAATTATTCCAGGCACAGGAAATATATTTCTGTCATCTTCCAGGACTGGAACTCATGGCTTCATGAATTTACTTAAAGAAAGAATATTTACTTAAAAAGAAAACGCTAAGTGATGAACTAATTCTTTTTTTTTCCCCTCTAATGTATTTGACAGCTAGCGGCACAAATTACTGTTTTTTCTACTGCTGCCGAATCTTCTGGACTGCCAATAGCCAATCTTGAGCATCTGCCTTGCAGGTTATTTGCTCAGACTGACAGCACTAGGCACACTCACTTGAAAAACCTGCTCCAAGTGTTCAACGCTCCAAAGACTTTCCAGTCCAACCCTGGAGTTAGTCTATCTTCCCCCCTGCAAAATGCTTACAGAAACAGCAGCTGTCATTTCCATCATCATCAACCAAAAAGACTCACAGTAACACCTCTCAGAAACTTTTCTGTAACATTCAGCTTGCAAATTTGGCCAGTTTAAATTCAAAATGTTAAGAACAGCATTCCGAAACCATACTATTTGAGTTTGTCACTATCTTTATCTATAGCCCAGGTGAATACTGCTGACCTGTCAGAGATACTGGTGAAATAGTACCTGAGAGCATCAAATGCCATGTTGAATTCTGAGGTCTCAGCACTGCAACTGTAAGACTCCAGCAATCCACTGGATGAGAACTCTGAAGAATGCAACATTGCCAGCACTGTTGTAGCGTTGGGTGAACTCACTGCACTCTTGTGGAATTCTTACAAGACTGGTTGTTCCCAAAATGGGAAACTATGATCTCTGTATTTTTAAGATACAGAATGTAGCATTATGCTACAAAACTCCACACTGAACGTTCAGAAATGCCTTCTCCTGCGTACGTAGTGCTCACCACAGATCAGGGAACAGTAAGGACTTGTAGTTTTTCTGCACTTCGATATTACCATCAGGCTGTAAATAGTACTGAAAGAATATTCAGATTCTTCTCCATGACAGTTGGGTTGAATTTAAAGACGGTCCAATTTGTGCATGTCAAAGTCCTTGCAGTGTTGAGTAAAAACTACTGCTCAGACCCAGCTTTCAAATGGTTACATAGTCAGAGCAAAAAAACGTTGCCAAAGTACTGAATATCGATAAGCTAGTCACTCAAAAATAATTAGATTCATCTCAGTGAAGTACAAATGGAAAACAAAAACTGATGCCATTTACATGCAGTTCAGCTAGTTAAGCTAGTTAATTATATTTCACAGATCTTCCCACACCGATATTTACACAAATATTCTGATCTGTTGTTGTTTCCTCACAACAAAAAAAACAGCTGATACTTGTTACTATTTCTAAATCTGATGACTCTAAATCACCCCCAAATTAGCCTTGTCTCAAGAGATAGTTGATACTCAAGATAATTATAACTTACTAGTGGGCCTAGCACTCTACTATCCCCTGCAGTTTCATACAGGATGCATTAATCCTTGAAATACACAATTTATGCATGGTACATGTAAGCAATGGCCTTGGCTGCAACAGAATAGCTATGCAAAGAAGAGAGAGATGAAGTTGAGTAGCTTCCTTCTTGTATTTTAGAGACGACTGCTGACCACTGAAAAAAACACAACTGTAGTTGTTTCCTAATCTCAACAACTCAAAGTAGAAATATTCCTCTCTCCCCTTCATGTCAGACAATAACCTTCTACCAATGTAATGGATTTGACTGTCACGTAGGTCCAAGATTTTCTAGGACAATCAAATGCAATCTCATGGCCAACCAGCATGGTCAGCATTGCGAGAACACAATACAATAAAACAGACTGGAAAAGGTTGTGGACTGTATGGGAACTTTAAAGAAACCTAGAAGCTGTAAGGGAGGCTTTAGTTAGATTTCCTGCTAAACAGGAAATTTGCTTCAACCCTTCTTCCATGTCATACAAGAATAACAGCAGAGTTGGTAAGTGCATACCAGGAAAACTAGGCAAGACTTCACACCCCTAGATACATGCACATACACATTTAAGATGCACTTGGCAAGCTGTTATCCAGTGAATTCAGGTTTATTAATACGCATTTCAAAGCACAATGGGTACTAGCATTAATGACGTTGCCTGTAAAGCACTTGCATATTATCTTCTTAGCCTCTAGTAGATTAGGTGTGTTAAAATAACATGTCACAACACTGATCAATACTGGAGACTCGTTTCTTCTATTGACCCAAGGCTTGTATTATAAGTGTATGTGTGTGAAATAGATATAAAAATAAGTCATTGTTACGTTTTACACAAAACTGGCCCGCTAGTGCAGAAAATAATGCTTAATTAACTCTTAATTGACAAAATTTAATTAGTACACTGGATGTTTCCAAACAATTTAAACAGAACAAAAGTCAATCTATACTTGCACGGCCTGATGTATTGAAGTAAGTTGCACAGTAATTACAATTATCCAAGTTATTAAACACCTATTAGACACTTCAAAAAAAAAAAAAGCTACATAAAAGTTAAATTATGTAGAAAATTCTGACATACATGAATGTATGTCAACTGAGGTAACAAAACTCAATTTAAAAGGAAAAAAGCTAACTGCTTGGAACTTCAATTGCATCAACAAATTTGCAGCCACTCAAATTCTGATGCGCAATGCCAGTTGAAAAAGCCTGCAGCAGTATCATTTGATCCCACCAACTATGTCATACACAGTTAACTAACTGCAAGACTATCAGGTCATTTAACTGGTACTTAAACTATCATTTCTAACCTTGCCCTAATCAGAAGGCTAAGTTGTGACTAGTACCGTAACAATACTATCAGCATATACAGTAGTCTGTCAAGATAGATCTTAAAAGGCTCAGCCAACTTCCCTGACAATGGCCAGTATGAGTCCAGGCAATCAACTACTACTCTTCAGAAGCATCAGCTCTTCAGGAGCAGACATTGAACTTTCACAAGATTCAGAGAACAAACTCTTCAAATATAGAGTGCCCTGAGGCAGATACTTTAATAGCGATCTTCCGGTACAGCGCAAATTTGAGACCCAGAAACTCCAAACATAGCAATAAAGCTACTGTTACTGTGACACAAATCCTTTACACACCCATGGGCAAAGTCTGCGGAATAAAATGCAAGACTTGCTATTGTTCCTATGTGTTCTATTAACATCAAAGATCAGTAGGTTTCAAACAAACATTCTTTCAGTTGTAACTCAGTTCTTGCAGCTTCACTTCATACCCTTCTGCAGTTCTGCACATCCAACTGGAATTACCCTGCTCATTTCTCTCAACAGATAATTTCTCTCTACAGCATATAGTAATACAACTTTTCCAAAATGTCACCATGCTTTTCACATAGATTTGGCTATGACTCAAAAAAAGCCCTTAAAACAAACACAGGATTGTTTGCTTGCTTCATATCCATTTTCCCTTATGCGCATCAAGTGAATTTGGTCAAGATAACAGCTCAGTCAATGCCTCAATTAACAAGTCACCCACTGCTATTTAAAAATTGCTTCCATCAAAACCATTAATGTGGAAACTGTGGTGTAACAATGACTGCTGAGTCCTTTCCATTTGCATTAGCACTAAAAACAGGTGCCTAAAATCCACTCTTCCCACCTTCTCCCATCTGCTGCCTCTATCTCTAGATGTGATGATAGTGAAAAGCAGAGATTCTCAGAGCTGCACTCAGAGCAGCAGCAGTCTGCTATCTGGATGGTTTTATGTAGGGTTACAGAAAAATAATTTTGTTTACTTCTCAGACAACATGTGTTTAGTACCTTGTGACAAGAACATTCATCACTTCTACAATGTCCATACAACTCAGCACAGATCAGCAAGCTAGTGAAAGAAGGCTTACTCACAGTTAAAGATGACATTTGAGAGTCATTTGTTACTGTTATTCAAACTGGCCAAAATAACAAAACACATACGTTACAACCTTCAAATCTTTGAAAGAGCTAGCTTTTCTTCAGCTGAAAATATATTTACCTTTTTGTAGGTAAAGGACCCTGTCCTTTCCCATGTTTACTGGAAAGAGTCAGAAGGGGGTGGGGAGGGGAAGTAATGCTAAAGAAATCAAGTGAAACAACATTGATTCAGAAAGCCAAGTTATTATTTTAAAAAGCCCACAAATTTATACAAGATACAAAGATGTCCAAAAAAGAAATAAATCTCCCTCCAATAAATTTGCTCCCACATAGGGTTTTTTCCCCCCTCTTCAAATCTATCCACTCTCTTACTTGCTGAAGTTTTAGGAGAGATGCAAATGAATATCAGGAAACACATTAAAAGGAAACTGTCCATTATAGTGTTTAATTGCATACTACAACTTAGTTTAAACCAATCACACAAGAAACTGAACCATGTAAACGGAACTCTGCTCAAATAAATATTTCCTTCCCAGAGGTCCACTGCAACAAGACAACCAGACTAATAACCCGCATGGAAAACAAGAGATGAATGATGCCAGCTGTAGTCAAGCATGCTGCATAACCTGAACTCACTTGAAGGCATTAAAGCCAATTTAGCATCCATAATTGCACTCCAGAAGCAACCTTTTTAACCAAACGAAACTAAAAGTTAATAATGCTGGAGGACATTAACAATCTCACCCCTAGCAAGCGGACCACTTCTACTAAGAGAACTAGATTCCCTGGGGGTGCAGTCCCCTGCCTCAGCCAGCAATGCCACAATCCCAGCCTTCCCTTCACCCCACTATCCAGTTTTTCCCATTCCCACCTTACACTGGCACTCAGCCCTGCCCATAGCAAGTAGGTGCAGGGAGCTCAACTATCCAACTTGGTCTCCCTCCCCACCCCCCTTCTCCACAATATCAGTTTTCAACTAGAGTGAAATTTCCAGTCTAGCCCTCTGCACTGTCAGGCCAATGCTAAGTTTGACACAAGGGAAGAAGGGAGGAAGAGCAAGACAGCACTAATGTTGGTTCAATCTAAACCAACTCACCTTGGAATTACACCCTTAGAGAAGTGTTTCTACATCAGTAAACATTTATTATATACACTATAGGCTTATTTCCACACACAGTGCTCATCAGGATACAAGTTAGATCTGAGAGACTCATAGTAAGAGAAAAGGCAAGGCAAAGGTCTTCTCTTCACAGCAGTAACAGTACCCATTCTGACACCAGGACAACATGGCCTAGATACAGGGTGCCAATAGATAAGCCAAACTTCTCTTGCTCTAGATGAAGGAGGAAAAGCATACCAGAATAGATTTTGCAGTCTAAGGGTAAAGGTACCAGGAAGGCCCACACTGCTTATCTAGCCTCTTAAATCCTTTATGAAGAGAAAATACCCAAGCACAGAAGTAGCAAGAAATAGCTCAAAGAGGTTCTCCATTAGATTCAGTTATTGTTAGAGTATATCAACAACGAAAAAGTTCAAAGTTGGGCTCTCTCTTTTGCTATTTTCACTGTACTGGAAAAGGTAAACTCTCACATGCATGTAATTTTGCACAAGAACTTTTTCAGACAAAGATTTATGCAAATCTGCCTAATAAACAGATTTCATTAACACAGTTTTTACAACCATACAATCAGCGTTCAGTTTATATTACAAGTTAAGAAGGTAGCAAAAGTTTCTCCATCTTGTCCTTAAAACATTTAATATGAAAAGTGTTTCCAGCATTGAAACAACTCAGATTTCCCAACTAGCTCAAGTTTGACTGAAAATTGGGTTTATCATGTCTTATCAAGATGCTTTCTCATAGATGAAGGAGCACTGAATATGAGAGTTCCCTGCAAACATATGTACATATCTTCTAGTTTCACAAATGCTACAGATGTCAAAGCTCTTTGTGAACCTAAGTTTGTAGTGCATGGTACAGTTAAACAGCACAGACCTTCACAAACACAGGGAAACAAACAGCCTGGGTTACAACAAAACCAGTAATTTTTGCAAGCTACATTGCTCTGGAATGATAGCTGGCTTAATCCTCCTCCCAGTTCTCATTTAAGCCTTTAGTCTTAATAAAGGCCACAGATACTGCAGCCTACTTTATCCAGCCACCATTCATTTGGAATAAATAGAGGCTTTGTTTACAAGTTTGAAATACAGAAAGAAGGCCTACCCCACACACTTGACAAGCAAGCAATCTGGAATGTAACAGCATAAAGGTCTTCAACTATTAGTGACTTCACGTTTACAAGATAAGAGTTTGTCAAGGAGGTGTCAAAGCTGAGGAGTTAATAAATTAGCAGTTCTCCACCTTACGTGGATATACCACAAATGTATGTGCTAGCAGCATATAACAGATACTTTTAGTCTACTTGACTGTCAGATCAGACTGTCTTGCAGCCCAGAAAGCTAATCGTGTCCTGGGCAGCATAAAAAGAAGTGTGGCCAGCAGGTCAAGGAAGGCGATTCTCACCCTCTACTCTGGTGAGACCCCACCTGGCGTACTGAGTCCACCTCTGGGGTCCCCAGTACAAGACAGACGTTGACCTGTTAGAGCAGGTCACGAAAATGGTAAGAGGGCTGCAACACCTCTCCTA
>VZTQ01009358.1:0-47327 GCA_013400755.1 Pelecanoides urinatrix
AACCAAACAAACAAAAACACCAAACACCAGCAGCTAAGGCAGAAATAAATTAGAAAGCGTGGCCATGGGAAAAAAACCCAGAAATCCATTATTTCCTGCAGAAAATAGTTCACTAGTTTTAAGTTGGCTGTAGCCATGATGCAGATTCAGGTAATGTTAAGACAATTACTTCTCAGCTTGGTGCCCTACATATCCTCCAACACGAAGGGTCAAAAATAAACCCAGAATTTTGCATTAAAACTTTCAACATATCAACATGTCAACTTCGATATTTCTTTACAGAGCATCGAAATATATAAAACTGTACTTGAGAATCTTCACTCCATCCTCAAAAAAAAAAAAAAAAGAAATGCTAGCGTTAAATTTTAATTATTACTAGGCTTATTTTTTAATTATTACAGTTTATTTTTTCTTGTTATGCTATTGAGTAAATGTTCTTTAGAATGAATTATGATTTTAAGTGACTGGCAAGGTGCCAGGCATTGAAATAGCTATTTGCCTTCTTTTAAATAGAAATAAATAAGTGTGTATTGACAGACTGTAAAGACTATACCTTACCAGTTGTGCAACAGATTTAACTCCCAAACTGAACTACACTGACCTGTTGGTCCAGACTGCTAGTCCACAACCAATATATAAAATAAAAAAATGTCCAAATGTACCTTTTTCAAAGTTCAGTCTGTTGAGATGGTACTCCACAACCTCTGCATAATCTTCTCAACATTTCAAATAAAAAGATATTAGATTTAAAACAATGTTTTCATTTGTGTTTTTATACAAAATGATGTTACACATGAATACCATTTTTTTACCAGTTGCTATATTGTGTACATGGTGAATTATATACTTAAGTAAAATTATAAGAATACCAAAACAAATAAACAAATGAGAATCCTCACTTGTCTTTGGAGGCATAAATTATAATGCATTGTTATTGTGCATACTCAGATTTCCAGAACCTTCACTGTGTTCAAATTTGGTGTGTAAAATCTTTCTGAGATGCAGGATATAGAAACTGCTGAATAGTTTAAAAAGAACTCTTTAAAGTTAGATCTTATTAGAAAATAATGTTGATAAAATTATGATAATCTTTTCTTACTGTAGTTACATGAAATCCTCTCCCTCATTGTTCCTTGTGTAGCAGTTGACTTAGGTTCCAAGTTTGTAAAAAGAAGATATGTCTAGAATATGACTATGAAAAAATAGACTTTTTTAGGAAGAACAGCTGGTAAAGGACAGGAAATCTTCCCTTATATATGAAATTCAAAAGCTAGAAGAAAACAGAACTGTTAAAATTTCTATATTGAAAAAAAAAAGGAAAAAGATAACCTCTGCCTATAATCTCAGTAGAATCTGCACATGCAACACATCACAAAATAAGAAGGTACATGAAGCTATCTATGAAACATGGGAATCTTAATTATCCAAATATAAGGAATATTTCAGCAGTTATACAAAGTTAGAATTCATCTCTCTCATCTAACTCTGCATTTCCACAGTTTAGATACTATTATCTAAGTTATTTTAGGCTCTTTCCTCTGAAAAATAGGCACTGTTACAACATTTTTTTTCTCTGATACTTTTCAGACTTCCACACAGGATAAGGTGCATCACACCTTAGAAGCACATATCTCTCTCCGTTGTTTATAAGACTGGATGGCTACCTCAGAGGTAGTCAGCTATATTTAGTCAGGCTTTATAACTGTAATTCCCCCTCCCTTCTCCCCTCCCCCCATTTTAAAGGCTTTGTTTACAATTATTTGATACAAAGGAGCACTAAGACAAATAAAAAAGGTGCTGTAGATTGACTCTGCAGTTGGAAAGAACTGACTGAGAAGGTGAAAGAAAATGTAAGAACAGTCATGAAATGATGGAGTTCATAAATCAAGGGAAGGAAAGGGAAGGGAAAGCATAATAAAACCAAGATATTTTTAAGAATGTTGTATAATCTTTGTTTTTGGAAATGTAAGAAAAATATAGGCAAAAATCCACCAGACAACCCAATGCTGTTGCAGAACCTGCCTTTGAGACAGAGTAGATGACCCTTTGAGTTCCCTTCTAGTCCTATTAGCATGTTCATAGAATTTATTACTTCCGCAAAGAAATACTGTAACCTCAACTGGTAGTCATATGGACAATGTTACTTCCAGATTATGGGCTTCACAAATTAGGATCAGTCTGACATCAGTCACTGGAGGCGGTCACATACTTTTTCTGTCCTGAGAGTACAAGACATACTTGATCATTCCACACAACCTGACACTTTATTTTGTTTGTAGTGATTTTGCATAAAGCTTTTCAGACTTAAAATTTCCTCATTTTTCCTGACTTCTGTATAATTTTATTAACTACAGACAGATCTGTTTAAAGGATGCACATAATGTGATCATATTTCAGTCAAGAATACCATATCTGAAAGCTGATTTTTCAGTTACAGTTAGGAAAAGTATATAATGTTCAAATCCATTCTCTGAAGTGGATGCTTCCACATCAAGGTAAAACTGTTAACATTATTTTTTGTTGTTTGACAAAAATACGTTATTACACTTCTGTATGGTTGGTTCTACAAAATAAATTTCTCAGCAGGAGAGAAACCGATAGACTTTTAATCTTGTTTGTAGTGTACAGTTTGCAAAGCTTTCCCAGGAGATCCCAAACTTTACTGGTTAATGACACAGAGTGTACTTACTCTGAGCCGATTACATTCTGGTTTATAGTTACCAATTAGAGAAACCAATTACAGCTCCAAACTGTGTCAAAAGAGTTTGACCTAATTTGATCCTGATTAATCAGTTACATAAACAAATTCTGTTTATAGAACAAATTGAATTTGAGTTAAAGAATATACAATATACGATATAAACTCCAGACCATACTTTAGCTATAAAAATGTAATCAAATGTATTATTTAGAATTACTTTATTGAAATGTAAAGAAGTCCCCTAGAAAGAAAGGATGATTGGAGAGGCACACAGCTTACTACAGTAGCTACTATCCTATTATCTGCTGAGAATCTTTTGTATTGAGCTATTTTGTAAGAGATAGTAAAGTACCACTTAAGCCCTTTCTTTTTTTTATCTGAAGAGATCTAGGAATACAGATTTAAAATTAGTATTTCAAAAGCTGATTGTAGCATTAGGACTAGGAAGTGTATGGGTACCATCTGCCAGATGTGTGAGCTATTTGGCAACTCCTTAATTTTTGTATTTTAAGAGCATTATGTTGTGATTGACCTAATTACATTTTGGAATTCTCAGCGTCTGGAGGCATTCATAAAGACCTTAAGTTTGGAGTAACATATAAAAGAGAAAAAGTCCACATACTTTTGTTTCACTTGGGTATCAAGTGTTAGATATCAACTCATACAAACCTGAAAAAAAAGAAAAGGCAAAAAAATGTTAAATATCAATTCCAGACAGTGATGAAATCACAGAGTATGAACAGAAGAAGATGGAAGCCATGAAAACAGGATTGTTGAGTGTGGAAGGGAGAGGAATGTGTGCTCTAGAAAGAAAATAGAAATGAAGACAGTAGATAAAAAATATCTTGCTGAAAGCTTACAGAAGGTGGACATTTCTGAAGGTAAAACTATGATAAAGTACAGTGATCATAAAAAAGAGAAAAAAAGAACCAGTAAAAAAACAGAACTAGTAAAAAAGAAGCTAGTCTTCAGCAGCAGTTTATATGTGAGAAATACCTTGATGTCAGATGAGGGTCATTCCTGATGTTATCTCAGCTGGAGAGGGGGCTGAATACCAGTTGGAGAGACCAGTCTTTTAATTACAGAGAAATATGATTCAAGTTAGAAGGAATCTATCTGCTTTGCCAATAGGGTGACTTAAGTTACCTCATTTATCAACCTAAGGGTCCTAGATATGAGTAATGTCAATTTCGTTTTAGTGGAAAGCATCTTTTTGAAGAAGACTGAATGAAAAATGTCAATGTTTATCAGTAAGCACTCATTCATAATACCTTAATATATTTTTTTCATTAATCCCATCATGTTTATTATGTACTTCTGCAGTCCTCAGAGTATTTTACTGCAAGAGGAACAGCATTAAAACTATCTATAACTTCCACAAAAATTAGAGGGTTCAGGCTGTGAATTTTTGATGAGCAGTAAATATTTGTCATTCAGCATTATTGGGTAAATAAATAATATGACATACTAGATCTCCATGAATAAACTCTTGTGCAGCTGCTACAATTCTAATGGGAAGAAGAATTAATTTGTTAAATACTATTGTGCACACTTTAATTTTATAATAACTTATTTTGAAGGTAGATAATAAACTGAACATTATGTTACACTACACCTTGGAAAAAAATGTACTGCAAAGCAATGAACAGTAAGATAAAATCTAAGTGCAGTTTTCAAAGAATTATTTAAAACTGCAAATTTATGCTTTACAGACGAATCTGTAAATAGCCAAGGCACACTAATTCTGCATGGTGTAAGCATTGTAAGTGGCTTATAACATAATTGCCACATATATTTCCTGGATTCTAAATGTTCAACCTTTGCTAATCAGTATATTTTTTATTTCAGTGTTCTCATAGTAATTTATCCCTTCCCACACACTCTTTTTTTTTTTTTTGTAAATGCTTCTGACTTTCTAATAAAATAAAGGATATTGATGTGAGATATCCACACACACACACACACAAAAAAAAAAAAAAAATCTCAGTCTCTTTTCCAAGGCCTGAGCTAAAACCCATTGCATTTAATGGAAAACTCCTATGAGCCTTGATGTCTTTGATTCCAGTGTCAAGTGGGATCTTAATTGCATTACTAACACAAGTACTCTCTGAACCATTTAATAATATTTCATCATCCTACTCACTTACTCAAGGTAGAGAGTTATTGATTATATTCCCCAAGCAGTGGCAAAACTATCTTTCTGAACTATCGAGGTTGAGAAACCAAGACATTTGAGCCAGGAATCTCTTGTATTGTAGTATCAGTGCCATTTCCTTCTGAAGAGAAGGTGAATGTTTCCGCTTGTTTCAAGGACTTTGCAATGAGCTCTCTCTTTCTTCATCCTTCTGCAATTCCACTGACTGTGATATATCACTTTTTATTGCCACCAGTGAGAAAAGTATGATGAATTTATTTGTCACAACCATAAGAGATAGTAAACAAGGCAAGTTATCAAAGGATGGGTCTGATCGTGTTTTCTTCTAGTCCAGTCAGGAAAACACAATAAGATATTTTTGCATGAAAATGTGGGTGTACAGGTGTACTGATAGTGCAATTTATGGCCTGTCTGAATGCAACAAAACTCGGCATGCAGAGCACCTTCTTATTGATCTAGAGTTTAAAAGGATGCTGTAAGAAAATGCAGTGTAGCAAGGTGATCGCTAAGGGATTGGGCTAATCTCCAAGTGCAAACAAGTTGCTGAGACAAATAACTCTGTTGGAACAGAGTTGGAATAGAGTGAATTACCCTGACAATCTATACAGATGGGAAATGGAATAAGATAGGTGGAAGTTCAGGTGGGAGATCTTAACAGTTGTTTTCAATGCTACCCTAAACTTCCATGGTAATGTTCTGTGATAATGGGAACATTTCCTAAAGGACTGTGACTCGATGACATTTTTTTTACCCTGAGAGGTGTAATCACCTATGAAGTTAACAAAAGGGAATCATGGTTCCTGTATTGCCTCATGGTTCAAGAAACATGGGTGAACTCCAGTTTTCTAATCATTTTATACTCAACTACATACTTGGATTTGGTGTTTCTAGAGTGTCTTTCATCTGTAAAAAGTGTTTCCTGTCTTTTGGAGAATCACTGTTGTGGCTTGAGGCAAACCTTGTACATCTTAAAATAATATGATATATAAACTATTAGTGTTTTATCTGTCACAGTCCAAATCACCTCAATATAAGAAAAAAAATCTTCCAGAGATTATAACAAATATTCATAATCTTCTCGCATGATAATATTTCTTGCATTACAATGTTTTATTAAAGCATTAAGCTATTACATAGTGTGACAAAATACATGTGTAGCCATTTTTCCTGGAGAGGTCACAACTGATCTTTCCCAAGATTCAGTTATTTCCTCTTATTTTTCTTCTCCTTCATGCTACAGTTAAAGTATATTCTGTATTGGATATTCCTGGATGGTTAACATTTTAGGGACTTTTACATTGTGTTATATATAACATTGCTTTTGTTAATAAAAACAATGAAAGAGCAAAGATTTTACATGTGGATATGGTTTAACTCTTCGGTAGACACAGCCTTGATTGCTGGAGTTNTTATTGTCATCTGACTTGAAAATCACCATTATTCTAATGAGTATTTAACAGTTAAAGAAATTTTAAAACCACTAGCACAAAACATTCATGATTTGTGAAATTATTAAAAGTGATCTATTCTATTATACTTTCAAGTTTTATAAGAGTTTTTCCATATATATAACAGAACCTTGAACTTGACCCATGATGCTCCAATTAGAATAATTCAAACATATTCAGTCTGGGCATAATCGAAATATATATTTGAAAATATATATCAAGCAAGAAATTATAAGACAGTGATTTTTTTCTAGATTTCCTGTTTGACAGCAATCAAAAATAGATAATAGAATTTGAAGTCACATTAAAGACACAAGTATTCTTAAACAAACTTTGTAAGTAAATGTCCACAGCAGTAAATTAAACCCTGTGTACTCCTTAGCACTGACAGAAACCAGCAGCAAGCAGTCTACATCTATACAGGTAAACAGATTCTCAGCTGGCTCTGTGCCACCTACTTCCTGGGAATTACTGACCCTGGAAGCAATATCTCCAGGATTGTGTCAGGGGCCTGATTTCCCAAGTCTGAGGGAGCACAAGCTTGCTTTGGCCAGGAGCAAGCTGTGGCTGTTCTCAGACATCATATTACACCTTGAAAATATTTTGGATCAATTTATGAACATAAACACAGCTTTAGCATTCCTACATAGATAGATCTTAAATGGGTGGATGAATTTTGTCTATAAAGAAACTTTCAGGAGATATCTGGTACCTAGTTAGGACTAATGAGATAAATTCTACAAATTTCCTTAAATATTTTCTATCCTTTTCTTTTTTATTGTTATATAATTCTTATTAGTGATAGNGAGAGGTCACAACTGATCTTTCCCAAGATTCAGTTATTTCCTCTTATTTTTCTTCTCCTTCATGCTACAGTTAAAGTATATTCTGTATTGGATATTCCTGGATGGTTAACATTTTAGGGACTTTTACATTGTGTTATATATAACATTGCTTTTGTTAATAAAAACAATGAAAGAGCAAAGATTTTACATGTGGATATGGTTTAACTCTTCGGTAGACACAGCCTTGATTGCTGGAGTTAGGTACTGCATGCTATCAATAACTATGAAACAACTCCAGCAATCAAGGCTGTGTCCATCAAAGTATGAAAACGTGTATGCACTTATAAAGTAAAAAAAAAAATAGCAGATTAAATATGGTTTTTTTCCTTTTTAGATAATTGAAGCATTTAAAATGCATAATGAAGCTGTTTTCCTAAATATTTTCTAACAAACATAAATAATTATTTTCCACTTAACATAAGGAAAGCTCAAAATCTCTTTAAAAACCCTATTTAAAATTGAATGAAAAGGCAGTAATATTTACAGGGTTATTGTTACATCCTCATGTTTTAATATCATAACATTTCCTTTTACACCATTTCTTGTCTCCAGTTTCAGTCTACTTTCATACCAAGGAATAGAGATGTATAGGGTTAGGAATATTTTCATATTAAAGCAGAAATTAGGCTTCTACCACTTATCACTCTCCATCTCTCCCTTTCTCTAATATGCAATTTGATCACTATTAATTTCTGTTTTAAACATGGAAAAAATACTGATATAAATGTACACTGGTAATATATATAAATATATATTAATCTATGTATAGAATTGTATATTAATTTAGTTTTATTCAAGAAAAGACCTATTATTGTCATCTGACTTGAAAATCACCATTATTCTAATGAGTATTTAACAGTTAAAGAAATTTTAAAACCACTAGCACAAAATATTCATGATTTGTGAAATTATTAAAAGTGATCTATTCTATTATACTTTCAAGTTTTATAAGAGTTTTTCCATATATATAACAGAACCTTGAACTTGACCCATGATGCTCCAATTAGAATAATTCAAACATATTCAGTCTGGGCATAATCAAAATATATATTTGAAAATATATATCAAGCAAGAAATTATAAGACAGTGATTTTTTTCTAGATTTCCTGTTTGACAGCAATCAAAAATAGATAATAGAATTTGAAGTCACATTAAAGACACAAGTATTCTTAAACAAACTTTGTAAGTAAATGTCCACAGCAGTAAATTAAACCCTGTGTACTCCTTAGCACTGACAGAAACCAGCAGCAAGCAGTCTACATCTATACAGGTAAACAGATTCTCAGCTGGCTCTGTGCCACCTACTTCCTGGGAATTACTGACCCTGGAAGCAATATCTCCAGGATTGTGTCAGGGGCCTGATTTCCCAGGTCTGAGGGAGCACAAGCTTGCTTTGGCCAGGAGCAAGCTGTGGCTGTTCTCAGACATCATATTACACCTTGAAAATATTTTGGATCAATTTATGAACATAAACACAGCTTTAGCATTCCTACATAGATAGATCTTAAATGGGTGGATGAATTTTGTCTATAAAGAAACTTTCAGGAGATATCTGGTACCTAGTTAGGACTAATGAGATAAATTCTACAAATTTCCTTAAATATTTTCTATCCTTTTCTTTTTTATTGTTATATAATTCTTATTAGTGATAGGTGGAAGAATTTTGCTACAAAGTGAAGACCAAATTTATCTAACTTGATTTATCTAACTATCCTGTGCTGACTATAGGATCATAATAAATGTGGGTTTTGGTCTCCATAGCAATGGTGTTATTTACATACGTAAGTTTAACTTACTTAAAGTTAATGGGACAGCATGTTTCTGTTTTCTATGCTTGGTTTATCTACATTACAGTGGTTGGATCATATTGTCACACTGAATTACTGAAACTGGATAAAAGCAGAGTGAGTGAAATCACTCTGCAAAAAATCACATAACATATACAGAGTGATAAGTTTTGCTATAGTCTCCTATGTGTTATTACTCCAAAATCAGCAACATACACTTTATTAGTACTGATCAAATTAGCTCAACTCTGAAGGATCCCTTACACTAAATAGGGGATTTCAGCGTGTGGATTGAAGTAATAATAAAGAAAAAATGTACAGCAAAGCCAAAACCTCAATTACAATGTTTTACAGTTATTTTTGAAAGAGGCCAGTAAGAATTCATGGTAAGAATTATAGTCATCTTGATTTATTTGGCTTAGTTTCCTATAATTATCTCTAGACAGTAAACCTCAGTTTTCAGAGTATAAGGCAGTTAAGGGTAACAGCTTGCAAGTATTAAAGATTTTGTACTCCTTTCTGTCTGCTAGAAAGAATGCTGAGCCTAGTTTCTATGCCAACATATGATTGAATTGCATACTGTACACCAGATGATTTATTAACTGATATTTTTTTGAGAGATGGGTCACGTAAATTTGTGTCTCAATATATTATAGGATAAGGATTTATCTAGTACATCTGCAACCTTAAGTTTTAGAATTAAATGTTAAATTTTCAATGACAAGAACTCTTCTACATTTTGAAGGATTTCAGCCAAATACAAACTTGCATACTTTACAAAGTATGTAATTGACTTATGTTTGTATGTAATTTACTTAGGTATGTAATTGATATATGCAAAGTTTGATGAAACAGCTAATCCTGGAAACTATTTCCAGGTACATGAATGACAAGAAAATCATCAGGAATAGTCAGCATGAATTCACCAAGGGGAAGTCATGCTTGACCAACTTGATGATAAACTTCTATGATGAAATAACTGGCTCGATAGATGAGGGGAGAGCAGTGGATATTGTCTACCTAAACTTCAGTAAGGTCTTTGGCACTGTCTCTGATACGATCCTCATAGAGAAACTGTTGAAATATGGGCTGGCTGAGCAGACACTGAGGTGGATTGAAAACTGGCTGAACGGCCAGGCCCAGAGGGTGTTGACCAGTGGCATAAAGTCTAGTTGGAGGCCAGTGCCTAGTGGTGTACCCCAGGGGTCAATACTGGGTCCAGTCCTGTTTAGCATCTTCATTAATGATCTGGATGATGGGGCAGAGTGTACCCCCAGCAAGTTTCCAGAAGACACAAAATGGAGGAATGGCTGATAAGCCAGGGGATCATGCTGCCATCCATTGGCACCTTGAGAGGCTGGAGAAATGGGCTGACAATTCAATAAGGGGATGTGCCAAATCCTGCACCCAAGGAACAACAACCCCAGTTGCATGCACCAGTATATAGTGGGGACTGCAAGCTGGAAAGCAGCTTGGCAGAAAATGTGTCCTGGTGGATACCAAGTTGAACATGAGCCAGCAATGTGTCCTTGCTGCAAAGAAGGCTAATGGTATCCTAGGATGCAATAGGCAAGTGAAGGGAAGTGATCTTTCCCCTTTACTCAGTACTAGTGAGGCCACACCTGGAGCACTCTACCCAGTTCTGGGCTCCCCAGGGCAAGAGAGACATGGAGGTACCAGAGAGAGTCCAGCAAAGAGCCACAAAGATGACTAAAGCTCTGGAGCATCTGTCCTGTGAGGAAAGGCTGAGAGAACTGGAACTGTTCAACATCGAGAAAAGAAGGCTCAAGGGGAATCTTGTCAATGTATATAAATAACTGAACAGAGGGTGCAAAGAAAAGTGAGCCAGGCTCTTTTCAGTGGTGCCCAGTGACAGGACCAGAGGCAATGGGCACAACCTGAAACTTGGTAGGGTCTGTCTGAATATCAGGAAACACTTTTTACTGTAAGGGTGACCGAGCACTGGCACAGGTTGCCCAGGGATGTTGTGGAGTCTCCATCCTTGGAGACATTGAAAAGCCGTCTGGACAGGGTCGTGGGCAACTGGCTCTAGGAGGTCCTACTTGAGCAGGTGGTTTGGACCAGATGATCTCCAGAGGTCCTTTCTAACCTCAACCATCCTGTGATTCTGTGACTTTCTTACTGTCAGTCCAATTAGTGAAGTATGCAGTTTTACAGAAAATTGATAATATCTGTTCACTTTCACAAAGATGAAGACGTAGATAAAAATTACTATTGTTCATTACCAAAACTAACATGTTAACTACTGCTATGCTCAAAACCTCGTCATGGCAAATTTAGGGTGTTTACTTAAATTAATTATAAGCATCTACAATTTAAAATTGATCTGAGCAGTGGCTTGCTGGAATGGAGGCTAGTGATTTCTGTAGAATGCTGAAGCGTGCAGGCTTTTTGAAAATTTTGGTAACTTACTCCTTTCAGTATCATACTATTCTGAAGGTAAGAATTATATTTTTTAAGACATAAATGCTGTAGACCAGTGAACGAAGAGGCTCAATTTTAAAATATTCATCTTATGAGGAGTCCGAGTATACTCAATGATCTAGAACTGTTCCTATTTATAAGCACAGTGATAATCCAAATATTGAAAATATTAGTTTAAAGGTTTCTTCTTCCTGACATGGACTAAGACTTACAGCTGGGATGCATCATATCTGACATCTCTAGTATATAAACAGTTCTGCCTAAATGTAGTTATCTAAAATTAGTTTAGGTGCTATTTCTTGACCTCCACGGCTTTGCCTCTTAGAGATGAGTGAAGATTTCTGGCAAACTGTTATATCTGCTGGATGTATGTTGTCTTGAGAAACCTAAAGCAGGTGAAATAGTAAAATGTGCTTCTCTTCAAGCATCTGAATCCAGTCCTTGGGATTTGATTCATATGCCCATACAAAGTCATCTAGTGCCATTTCTGTGATATCTCTGACTATGAACTATGTCCTTTTGTCTCCAGCTACTGCTCTGGATGACCACAGTTATCCTCCTCATCTTCTGTCTTTCCTGACAGATGTCTTGGATACTTTAGGCATCTTAAAAGGCACTAGACTCTTAAGCATGAGCAAATTATTTGAGTACCAACAGTATAAATTCTTGGATCTCATTTCAGTTACTTGAACGTAAACACTGAGGGACCAGTTGAGACAACCTACACAAGGCCATAACCTTCCATTGACAGCTGGAGGCAAAGGGAGGATACCTTAGGGTATCTAGCAGAATATAAAATGGAATGGTATATGTATGAATGGATAAATATACTGAGTCTTATGTGGTTAAATGTAGGCTTGTGTCCACTATCTAAACTACCATTGTAATTAATGGAGTTCTAATCTTTAACTGTACTAATTAAAGAGAACTAGAGAGCTGGTTCAGTTCACCTTAGTAGAACAGACGCATTTAGTTTGCAGAGCAGCACTCAAAACTCTATTCACTATATATATTTCATTTACTATGAGTGTGAATGTTTTGGTAACTGATTAAAAGTCTAAACTCATCTAAACATTAGTGAGATGACATATCCAATGTCTTTATATATATAATGTTGTTTTATTCCCAATTTGATAATAAGGTTGGGCAGTGACCAGTCTACATTGGTGATTTAAATGATTTATAAGCAAAGATCAAAGATTATTAGCTCACAACTTCCTGCTAGCTTACTGTTACTTAAATAGTAAATTATTAGTAATAATAAAGGAAGAAAAAAGTATTGGAAAATTGCTGGAATATGATGAAAGTGAGGCAGAAGAACGAATAAAATTTTACCTCATATATGCCAATATTTTACGTACATTTTCAGATACTCCACTTATGGTCCAACCCTGAAAACCATGCTCAAGCTGTTATTTTAATTTTGATAATTGTGAACAAAATTTGAAAACACACCACTGATTTTAGCATACCAACCTTTATATCTAACCAGAATACACATGTAAAATTCTAATAACTTTTTTCAACAAGTTTTTAAAGACAGAAAATACTTTAAATTATTTACAATTGCCTCGTGAAAATATTGTGTCACAAATGGGAATAAGTAGTGCTTAAAAGGAACTTGTTAAGTCAAGGTGATTTTAGAACACTCATTTATTTTTTCAAACATTGCAGGAATATAGTAGTTTGCTGCCTTCAAATAAATAAAGTTACAGATGTATTTTTTTCCCCCAGAACAGAATATTTAATTGGTTATTCATTGTTATATTCTAACTAAACAGTAAAAAAACTATCAATTAATTAGAAGTAATTTCAACAGTTTTTTTTCTCACATCATATCATAAGGGATGCATTTTAGTAATCCAAACCTGAAACTTTCCATAAAATCATACAATCTTAGAATATGTTAGATTGAAGTGGTCATGTGGAGAACACCTGGTCCCTCTAACCTGCTCAAAGAAGAGCCAGCATAGATCAGGCTGCTCATGGCCGTGCCCAGCTGAGTTGTGAGCATCTTCAAGGATGGAGGTTCCACAACTTCTCCAGCAGCCTCTCATGGTGTTTGATCACCCTCATGGTAAAAACACCTCCAGATCTGATTGGAATGTCCCATATGGCAACCTGGGTGTCCATTGCCTCTTGTCCTAGCCCTGTGCACCTTCAAGAGAACTCTGCACCTGCAAGACAAGTCCGTCTTCCCTACACTCTACTACTGGGTAGCTGAAGCACAATTAGGTCTCCCCTTAGCTTAGACCTGGCTCTTAGCATCTCCTCACACATCATGTACCCCAGCCCCTGAGCATCCTGGTGACCCTCCCCTGGATTTGCTCCAGTAGGTCAATATCCTTCTTGTACTGGGGAGCTCAAGACTAGTCTCCCAAGTGCCAAATGGAGGGGAGCAATCACCTCCCTGGACCTGCTGGCATTACTCTGGCTGGTACAGCCCGGGATGCCCAGGCTGACTTTCTCCCCTGCAAAAACACACTGCAGATTCATGTTTAACTTGTCTGCTGGGATCCCAGGTCCTTTTCTGCAAAAAACATACAGGTAATGAACAGTTAGCTTGACTTCATAACACTAATTACAACCCTTTAAACCCTACAACCTGTCCAATTTTTCATCCTCACTATAGTCCTTTGCAAAACATGTATCACTAATCTGATTTTAAAGATAGTACAGGATACAATCTCATGGTGATTTTGCACCAGTTACAAAAATATTATTAACTTTGGCAGGACTATCTGTATTATTAGGTATTGTTCATTATGAGCAACAAATAGGAATTAGAAAATTCCAATTGTGTTAGAGCTATGCAAATTTATACAGACATTCACAAAGATGTGTGAGTAGCAAGACTCAGAGGAAGAGGGCAAAAGTTGCATTCACATCTTCATGATTGTCTACCGCAGTGCCCTTCATAGCAATTTAGATGACTGAAGTCATGGCAGGCTTATCTTGCTCCAACCTGAAGTTGCTGTAAATCATGATGACAACATAAGCATTCTTCCAGCAGTGAGACCGAGCTTATGTATATGAAGCTTATATACCTCATTGCATTGCATCTATGCTAAGGCTACAGCAAGAAGTAAAAATATTGCCTGCTGTCTCTATGCATTTGTAAGGTATGGATAACGCTTTGCACTACTTGAATAATATAAATCATTGTAGCAACCATTAGAGGAATCCCTCAAGGACACGTTATCATGCTTTTTCTTTGGCTGAATCTTTCTTGTCGTTATTCCAGAGAAAGAGAAGGAAATGGATCCCCTGACACCTGAATAGTGTCAGATGGCAATACGTAGAACAGCAGTGTCAGCATACACTGTGGATAAGCCCACTACTCAAGCAATCTCAGGGTTACAATATGGTTTTGTATTCCCATCCCTGTACTAAGTGTTCTTAAGCTATGGCAAAGGATGTGGAAATTTGCCATGTACAAAAAACATAAATGAGCCCTAAATACAATATTTTCTCCCTTTAATGAATATGTA
Source organism: Pelecanoides urinatrix (assembly GCA_013400755.1). Lineage (NCBI taxonomy): Eukaryota > Metazoa > Chordata > Aves > Procellariiformes > Procellariidae > Pelecanoides > Pelecanoides urinatrix. The sequence continues at coordinate 14,873 of VZTQ01009358.1, forward strand.
GCTCCCTTTGACGCTGATGGTAATTACTTGCAGACATGAAGAAGAGACTAACCCCACACCTAGGAAAATTTTAGCTAGGCTTTGTGAATAGGCATTTTGAATGCAAAAGAGAACTAGAAAACCGAATCTAAGAACAGAATAACATGGAATTGCTAACAACTTTATATGTGACTTTATAGTTAAATGGATTTCTGCTACAAGGTTTGGTTCCTCCATGCCCTCCCCTCCCCTGTCCTCCTTCTCCTTCCCTTCCCTTCCTTTCCCTTCCCTTCCTTTCTCTTCCCAACTGTGATGTGCTGTTGTGTTAATAAATGTTGCTACAGGATGAAAATTACAATGGAAACATTTATTTTACTGCACACCAAACACCAAACACAAGAAGCCAGCAATCACAGTACATTAAATATTGATGCAGGTAATATTTTCAGACTTTGTATGTCACTTTCCTACTATTGACAGAGTAAAAAAAATCTTACTATAGAAAGAAGTTTCCGTTATCATAAGTTTCCACCTAATGGTTTGTTTTATTGACAATGAAGAAGATATATACAGAAAAGCTAGGAATATTGTAGGTTAGAGATACAGCATTAATTTAGTTACTATATTGACATATACATATTTTTAAAAGTGAATTTATATATACAAGTAGGCAACAGTTCATACATTTTTTAAATATATTCCTGATTTTTTTTATAAACTTAATGAATGTACTTTATCAAAGTTATATATTTATAGGCCTATAAAATGTATATCATTTTTATTTTACTAAGAAAACTATGAAACAAATATTATGGCACTAGAAAAATTTAGTGTGCTTTGCATACATCTAGCATTGTATAAGCAGTAGGATTGTGTAAACTCAGAAGAGCTTCCCTTTTCCCCTTATTAACACTACTAAATGACTACGCATAGGACATAAGACTGCAGTCATTTGCCTGTCTCTCCATTTCTATTTCCAAAACATTGACAAAGTAAGAAGAGCTAAAGGATTTGTCAAGTTATGAAAATCAGCAATTGAATTGCTATAAAACTGTTCTGCTCTGGCTCAGGAATTTAGTATGGAGTTCGTTAGAAACTTTGAAACACATAAATTTGTCTTGACAAGATAGATGGTGATTGTCTTTTCCACTCCATAACCTTCAAGTAACAGTGTTCTTATGGAAGGTGGAAACTTCACCCAAAGAGTTGTGGTGAATGGAGTTAAATCCAGTTGGTGGCAAGTGGTGTTCCCCAGGGCTCAGTACTGGGATCAGTTCTGTTTAATATCTTTATCAATGATCTGGATGAGGGGATCAAGTGCACCCTCAGTAAGTTGCAGACAACACCAAGCTGGGTGAGAGTGTTGATCTTCTTGAGGGTAGGAAGGCTCTGCAGAGGGATCTGGGCAGACTGGATCAATGGGCTGAGGTATGAAGTTCAACAAGGCCAAGTGCCAGGTCCTGCACTCGGGTCACAACAACCCCAGGCAACGCTAGAGGCTTGGGGAAGAGTGGCTGGAAAGCTGCCCAGAGGAAAAGGACCTGGGGGTGTTGGTTGACAGCTGGCTGAACATGAGCCAGCAGTGTGCCCAGGTGGACAAGAACACCAATAACATCTTGGCTTGTATCAGAAATAGTGTGGCCAGCAGGAGTAGGGAAGTGATTGTCGGCGCTGGTGAGGCCACACCTCGAATACTGTGTTCAGTTTTGGGCCCCTCACTACAAGAAGGACACTGAGGTGCTGGAGTGTGTCCAAAGAAGAGCAACAAAGCTGGTGAAGGGTCTAGAGCACAAGTCATATGAGGAGCAGCTGAGAGAACTGGGACTGCTTAGCCTGGAGAAGAGGAGGCTGAGGGGAGACCTCATCGCGCTCTACAATTACCTGAAAGGAGGCTGTAGCGAGGTGGGTGTTGGTCTCTTCTGCCAAGTAACAAGCAATAGAACGAGAGGAAATGACCTCAAGTTGTGCCAAAGGAGGTTTCGATTGGACATTAGGAAAAATTTCTTTACTGAAAGGGTGGTCAGGCCTAAGGGTTTCTTCCAACCCAAACAATTCCATTATTCTAACTGTGTGTAGATTGCTTCAGTCATAAGAAATAATTAAATGAGGGCAAGTGTTTTAACCAGAACTTTGTTACAGAAAGGGAAGGATAACAGGAGGAAGAAACTATTCTTTGAACGGAGGGAAGAAGGAAGGAAGGAACGAAGGAAGCAAGCAATCAAGGAGGGAAGGAAGGAGGGAAGGAAGTGAGGAAGGGACAGAGAGAGGGAGGAAAGGAGGGAGGGCGGAGGGAAGAAATAAAGGTCTTCTCAGTTGTTTTAAGATATAAGATTGTGGTTGTAGGTTGTGTATCCTGGGTGAAAAGTGAAACCTTGCAGAACAAGATCCTTGGGATTCCCATTAATACTATGCTAAAACTTTATCACACATTAACAACAGTCTTAAGTCAATAGACATTGTGTTTAAAAAGACTCATTCATTTCTCAAATAACTCATAATAAACCAAAAAGAATCATCACATTTAAATACAATTATGGTTGAGAATTTGTTATTAATTTCATGCATTAATTTCAAAACCTACATTTAGAATCTGAAGTGTGTTCACATCACAAGCATAGATACCTAAATTAATCATCTCACTGAGATATCTTGCTGTGCTAATCTTCTGCTGTAATCAATGAAGAAAGGCATCAGTCTTCTGAACTGATCTCTGTCAGAGACTAATTTAGGCTATTGTTACTTTTGGAGTCTAAACTGCGTATTGGAAACACTCATCTGTTTCTCTTTAAGGTACAAATTTCACAAACACATAGCTTGACTTTATTTTGAAACATACAGGCATGGAGGGTTGCTCAAATCGTACTAAGAGCTCCTGGATTTGTAGTACCTGCCAGGATTCAGCCTCCAGAGTGGAAACATATTTCCCAAAATTTGAGAAGTCATCCTTATCTAGTGAGAATGCTTTATGGCCAACTATAAAGTGACTGAGAATAACAGGTGAATGCTTGGCTATTATAAACTGATATAATTCTTTTACTTTCATTGGAGGTTACTCAGCTAAGCATGTGATGGTAAGAGGGTAATAATAACACTGAAATACAATGTGGTAATTCAGTGACTTTGGTATTGTAAACATAAAATAAGCACCAAAGATGATTCTTCAGATAGAGGAGAAAGAACATTTTCCTTCATGTCATTTTATTAGAAATATGTTTCTCTAAAATCAGTTTTTAATCTGCTTTACTGCATACCTACATGAAACATAATGGACTTGGTTTTGAAAAATAATACATATTAAAACCCTGGAATCTAAGAGGTTTTATGGCAACATCAGAAGCATGTTTCTTCAAAGCAAACTGTAATTGCATGTTATCAGAAATAACACTAAAATTTGAAGAACCAATGATCAGATTATTCCAAAATTCACTTCCAGTTAAGATATCCCCTAATTTATTTTATTAAAAACACCCATATTCTTCCTCCAGAAAAAAACCCACACCCTGTCTATTTTGTTGCAATAAAATAAAACCTTGCAAAACTCCCCTTTGAAACTGACAAAGACTGTGCTGCAGAATACAATATTGTGATAGAGATATTCATCCTCATTGGAGGAAACAATCATTTCTCCATGGTGCAGCATAATCCCCTGCATGTTTTTATGATTCAGTCCCAGTAACACTATATCCCTGTTAGCATGATTAATCAGCCCAAACAGAATACAGCTTGGATTTAACTATCCTGCTGCTTGCTGCAGAGCTGAATCAGTCAGGGTCAGTTAAGGAAGTCTGCGCTTCCCTCTGTTGCACAGTATGGGCATGACCTGTAACTCTCCATTATGATGATATAATATTATTTCCAAGCCACTATCTAATTACCTTTCACACACACCATTTATTTGTTCACAGTGGAGGGCATTGCAATGTAAGAATTGGTCAGGAACTTGGCAGTGTTATAGATTTTTAGTAAGAAATGCCTGTTTGTTAAAGAACAAAAAACCCCTACATATTATCTTGAGGACACATCCTTTAATATTTTTCTTCAATTAAACTATTGAAAAAGAAAGTTCAAAATTATCAACATATAATTTTGAAACTATTGAATGAAAGGTTGCTATTTCCTGCCTAGTTATAATGCATTTCCTATTGCTCCAGATCACTAACTGAGATCTCAATGTTTTTGATGATAATTGTTTTCTCTCTTAACACCCTTTCCAGACAAGCAACAGAAGTAGATAGGCAGACCTCTGGGATCCTTTGGCATTGCATAACATCTGAGGGTAAATGTTTTTAAAATAAATATTTAAATGTATTTCTCTAGGGCTAACACAAGAAAGAGTTGTGGTTTTTGTTTTGGTTTGTTTTTTCTTAGGGTAAATCAGCAAGGAACAAACGTTGGAACGATTTAGGAAAATTGAACTTGGGATTCACACTTTCCCAGTGCAAGCATGGAGAAGTTAGGTGATCAAGACTGATCTCCCTGTCTTAGTCAATAGGGACAATTAAATATCTTTGGATGATCACCCATTTCATCCTAAAATAGGCGTACAAGATAAAGCACATCTATCAGCCTCTGTCAGTGCTGAGACTGACTATGTCAGATTTACACATCATCTGACTGAACAGAAGGGCTCTATTCAACCTAGATGTCTGGGAGCAATGTGAGATGCCCTAATATATACTGCTGAGTGCCCTTGTGCTGTGTATGTGGGGGAGATCCATAGTTCCTCTGGAAGTCTGCCAGTTCTGCAGATAACACTTCACATAACACTAGAAATCCACAAATAACTTGATCCGTAGTGTCTATTTGAGCATGGGCTTAGCAGCATTCTGTTCTGTCTATTACATTGATCAGGACTACAATTCAGATGCCTAAATGTCAACATCAAATGTCATCCACATCCAAGATGCTTTGGGGTATTCAGGGCTGACAGATACGATGCAGGACCTATGGAAAACCCATGGTCTTTTGGAATAAGTTGGGTGTCAGGTGGGATATTCTTGATTCTATCAAACGTCATTACTGCCCTTACATATTGGCAAGTGAATAAAGCCTTAGATCTTCATTAACTATAACAGGATTTTGGACAGCTAGTTTATATGTAACTACCAACTTTCTCACATTTTATTTTTTTGAACTTGGAACTGAAAGTCGCCTTTAATTTCTAGAAAGTGAGAATATATAAAAGTCGTACTTGCCATCTTCTAACTCCATGTAATTTCTGCTGCCTGAATACCTTTTTCAGACCCTTCAGCTAATATGGACATCAAATCAGTTTGAGCTTCTGTAAATAAGGTAAATTATTAATATAAGTCATATTAAACAATAAATTCCAGATATATATTTCAACTGTTTTCTTTTTATTATTCTGACTACTGACTTTATTTTAATCTGCCCTTAACAATGATATTTCAATGTAGAGCTAACGTGCTTTCAGCTGTAAAGTTCTGCTTCTGCAATAGTCTGTAAAATGTTGTGGTCTTTATGCAAGACCTGGTCTAGCACATGCAAAGAAAATTTGTTTTAATGAAGACATAAATATCTAAATAGTTTTCAAACCTAATGTTAATATGGAAAAGAGTAGGCCCAAACAAAATACTATTTAACAATCTGATTCCAACACAAAACCATTGGAGGATTTCTGAAGTTTTAGGACTAGGGGAGATTACCAGTGGTTGTTATCAAAGTTCTCTGAAGGTTTTCATCTATTCTGTTGTGAAGACATACTGATGTAAATTTCTATGACAGAGGACCTGGAGATATTTGAATATTTAGAAGTCATCTGCATACAATGGATCAATTTAAATGGAATAATTTCATTATGAGCATTATTAACATTTTAGCTTGTTCTGTGTTTCCATACACTGAGTTCTATTCCGTTCTGACAAAACAAATGGGACATCAGAATAACCACCAAGGGTGAAATGTAATGTTTCTAGGAAATGACAGGAATAATTATTCATCAGAGTTTTGAGAAACTTCACTTCTGCTGGCTCCCTTCTACTTCCAGCTGCTACAGCAGCTGGTGGTCATACCAGTGTAAGCCTGAACACACTACCTTTAGGTCACACTGGCTTATAAGATCTAACAAGTTCCAGTGTAACTTATGGCAGTACAGAATGGCCAGTAGAAGTCATTACTAGGAACTCTTCAAGTTTGCAAGGTAAATGTTAACATGTCTTTTTTAACTCTTTTTAAAAGAAAGATACCCAATTTTCCTTCACATCTTTTCGGGATGTCTGTTTCCTTTACTTTTTAGTAGTAAAGCAATAGTGGCTTTTTTTTTTTTTTTTTTTTAATTTGCTTAGGATTTTTTATGGTGAATGTGGACTTCATTACATATTTATTTGTTTTCCTATTTTTGTATTACTGTTGATGTCTTCTTTTTTTAATCTGGTAGGTTTCTATTCTTACTCTGCTTCATACTATAGTAATGTACTAGGTGATGCATATATTCAGTATTACTGCTACAAAGACAACTTTAAAATAACTTAATTTTATACTTTTTTATTTGTCCTGGTTTCAGCTGAGATGGGGTTAAATTTCTTCCTAGGGCTGTGTTTTCGATTTGGTATGAGAATGTTGATAACACACTGATGTTTTCAGTTGTTGCTAAGTACCCTCCTAATCCAAGGACAGCTCCCATGCCTACTGACTGAGCTAGGTGCACAAGATGGGAGGGAACATAATCAGCACAGCCAGCCCAGCTGGCCAACAGGGTATTCCGTACCATGTGACATCATTCTCAGTATATGAAAGGTAGGCATGATCCAGGAAGTACCGATAGCTACTTGGTTATTGGTCACTGCGGGTGGTGAGCAATTGCATTGTGCATCACTCATTTTGTATGTTCTATCATTATTTATTATTATTTTCCCTTTTCTGTTCTATTAAGCTGTCTTTATCTCAACCCATGAGTTTTTCTCGCTCTTACCCTTCCGATTTTCTCCCCGTCCCACTGGGGGGGTGGGGGGAGTGAGTGAGTGGCTGCGTGGTATTTGGCTGCCTGCCAGATTAAACCATGACATTATTGCATTGGGTGTAGATGTCAAGGTGCTGGCAGTGGGTGGTTTCTGTGAGAAGAGGCCATGGGCTGCTCCATGCTGGACACAGCTGGTTCCAGCCAACTCCAACAAACCCACTGCAGGGCACAGCTGAGCCCCTCAGACAAGATGATGACACTTCTGGGAAAACATAGTTAAGAAAGGGTAATAAACAGCAGACACAAAAAACATCAGACAGGCAGAGGAGGAGAGGAAAAAAAGTACTGAGAAACAGCAGAGGGAACACCAAGGTCAGTGAAGAAGGAGGGGCAGTAGGTGCTCCAGGCACAGGAGCAGGTATTTACCTGCAGCCGGTGGAGGACCATGCCAGAGTAGATATCCACACTGCAGTCAATGGAGGACCCCACGCCGGAGCAGACTGATATTGCCCAAAGGAACTGCTGCCTGTGGAGAGCTCATGTTGGAGCAGGTTTATCCTGAAGGACTTCAGCTCATGGAGATGACCTACACTGGAGCAGGAGAAAAGTATGAGGAGGAAAGTGCAGCAGAGACAAAGTTCTATGACCCGACTGCAGCGTCCTATTCCCCCCGCCCTGTGCTGTGCGGGGTCGGGGGTAGAGGAGTTGGGAATGAAAGAGTGAAGTTGTGCCTGGGAAAAGGGGAAGAGGGGAGACATTGCTTTATTCTTTTTGTCTTTTTTTCTGTTGTGGTTTAACCCCAGATGGTGACTAAGCACCACAGAGCTGTTCATTCACTCCCCCTGGGTGGGATGGGGGAGAGAATCAGAAGAGTAAAAGTGAGAAAATTCATGGGTTGAGATAAAGACAGTTTAATAATAAGTAAAGCAAAAGCCACTCACACAAGCAAAGCAAAACAAGGAATTCATTCATTACTTCTCATTGGCAGGCAATTGTTCAGCCATCACCAGGAAAGCAGGGCTCCATCACATGTAATGGTACTTGGGAAGACAAAAGCCATCATTCTGAATGTCCCCCACTTCCTTTTTCTTCCCCCAGATTTATATGCTGAACATGATATCATATAGTATGGGATATCCCTTTGGTCAGTTGGGGTCAGCTGTCATGGTGTGTCCTCTCCCAACTTCTTCTGCACCCCCAGTCTCCTCGCTGGTGGGGTGGTGTGAGAAGAAGAAAAGGCCTTGACTCTGTGTAAGCACTGCTCAGCAATAATGAAAACATCCCTGTGTTATCAACACTGTTTCCAGCACAAATCCAAAACATAGTCCCATACTAGCTATTGTGAGGAAAATTAACTCTATCCCAGTCAAACCCAGCACAGTTTCTCACCATGCTACTCTATTATTAATTGGCAATATATTAAATTAGTTTTTCCCAAGTTGAGTCTGTTTTGCCCATGATTGTAATTCATAGGTGATGTCCCTGTGTTTATCTTGACTCATGAGCTTTTTCATCTTATCTTCTCCCTCAGACTTCTTGAGGAGGGATTCATGAGAGAGAAGCTGGGTAGGAGTTTGGCCCTTAGCCAAGGTCAACCCATCACACTTACACTTATGATGATAAATATTAACATTATAAACTGTGTGAATTTCAGTATCTCTCACTGGACACATTTTGTGCTATTAATCATTTACAGAGAGAATACAGTAACCATGGAAGGATTATGGTGTCTGATGTGTTCTACCAATCATTGTCATTAATGGCCCTTACAGAAAAACAGCATGAGTATTATTTATTTATTTATTTGTGGTTTTAATTTTTGTTTGTTTCCTGAACTGAATTTGCACAAGCATAGCCAGACTGAGAGCCAATTGTGAAATGGGAAAATATAAACAATTAAGCAAATAACATGCTCACAATTTCCAAGCTTCAGGCAGACTGTTTAGTGCAGTTTTGTAAAACTGAGCTCAGAAGTAAAGATTTGGGGAACCTTGCCCTGACTGACAGAGCAAGTCAGTCAGAAAGGCCCAGGAGAGCAGAAATAGTCTCTGATGTTTTAGTAGTACAACACCCATAAAATCCTAATCGTAGTCTGGAGGCAAAGAACAAAGTCTGACCCTGTTTATTTTACTAAAGGATACTACGCATCTATTTGTTAAGACCTAGAGATCTCAGTGAGAACAGGAAACATATCACCAAATACTTTGGGGGCTGTTGAGACATCTGCAGACAGTTAATTTGATTCTGAAGAATATAAGAATAACAATAAGCCAAGAATAAAATTCTAAACAAAAGCAAATTTTCTTTTTTAGATCGGGCTTTAAACATAGAATCATAGAATCATAGAATCATAGAATCATAGAATCATAGAATCATAGAATCATTAAGGTTGGAAAAGACCTCTAAGGTCATCGAGTCCAACTGTCCAACATAAAAATACATTTTCATACTAAATATTTGGAATGTTTATGCTAATGAAACTTTTGGGTTGAGCAGGAAAATTCAAGCAAATGAAACTTTTTAATGAGCCGAAGGAGCTATTTTCTATGCCAAAAGAATATGTGACTGACATAACATTCACTTCATCACAAAAGCATGCTAAAAACTGGAGTCAAAACATGTGACCGTGCTCAGTGTGACAGATTGTGAAACACATACATATTGAGCACAATACGCTGAAAATGTGGTTTCTTCGTAGCTACATTTCATCATAGGATTCCCTTAAATATTAGTCCCCTGATACTGCACAAAATTCATTATCAGCTCAGCTGTAGGCTGGTTCTGATTAAGCAGCACCAAGCAGTTATCACCTCTCTTTTCTCAGTCATTGTCTTGTGAACATCTTTTTTGTGATAAGCTGGGAGACTGCTCAAATGTAGGAAAGTAAATTTTCATTTTAAAAGGTAGAAAAGAATGAGAATACACATGGAGTAGCTTTCAGTCTGTTCTAGGTTAGAAATGTATTATGAATTAAACCAAAGTAAATACTAGAAAGGAGAAGAAACCGATAATATTTTGAGCTGACATTTTCACCTTTTCTGGCACCAAAATAGGAGTCCTGCTTCATTAAAGAGCACATGGTAAGATTCTCTCACATACTTTTAATAGGCCTCACGATATCACAGCTAAAGTCAGAGGTAAATAGACTCTGACACAAAACCTCAAAATCTTGTTGTCTTTATGACCCAGATCTGCTTCCAGAAACCCCAACCTTTTACCTCCAAACTCCTGGCCTCCTTAGTATTTATTTTTCTTCTGAAACTTTATCACAGTTAAATATTAAGTCCCTAAGTCCTCAATTTTTTTTTTCTAGTAATTATACCTATTTATCCTACCTTGTAAACATAAAATATAATCTGCATAAAACATAAAAAGGAATGGAATAAATAAAAACAAGTATTTGTATCAAATTTGTATTTCAGTCAGAAATACAGAAATACAAACTATTCAGAAATAGTTTGAGTATACTAAAATTACTCAAGAACTTACAGAGGCACGAAACTAGACATAAACTTGGTCCATGTTTTCTTTAGGGTATTTTATTTCATTATTTTCTTTGTTCATTTATTTTAGAATGTATTAAATAAAACATCCATATAATTTATGCCAAAAATCTTTATTTTCTGAAGATAAGAGTGGAGTACAATGTTTAATGTTCTGCCTAAGATTGGAATGCATTTTTTCCTGGGTGTTGATTTATGTAAAAGAAATACAATGAGAATTTAAATCATCAAAACATTTGTGTGCACTACTAGCATGCTATATGGTTTCAGAGAGAGTTATTATGAAAAACAAATGATAAAAGACAAAAAATAATCACATACTCACATACACATACTGAAACAGAAGTTGCCATGGCAATTCATTACGTCATGATAAAACAGATAAAGGCAGTGCTAGAAGAAACATGTAATTCATCCTTTCCTTTCTTTTTATTTTGAGAAGGAATTCCCCCATCTGCTGTACTCTAAAAAAAAGAAGAAAAACAAAAGTTTTATTTTGCCATTTTAGAAATATGGATATTCTTCAATTTGCTGTGGCACTTTTTGAAAATTCAATTCACTTCAGAAAATGAAATCTTTCCTTCTGACTGAAAACAACTGTTCACAAAACTTCTGTTTTTGACTAATTTACTATGCTTTTTATATATTTTCCTAGGTATAATCTGAAAGTAATTTATTACATTTTGGAAATTCTAGGGAAAAAGAGAAATCTATTATCATTAGTGTCACTAGCCTCAGCAGCACTGAGGATTCTTTCCAGGGACCAACCTTTCTTCTCCTGACTGACACCTGTCAGTCCAAAAAAGTCTCCTGAAGTGCCTTGTTAGTGTGGTGGGCACTAGTGGTGAGCCAAAAACTCCTTTTGTCTGTGTTATCTAGTAATTAAATGTTTTATATATTAAACTGTGTATGTCCTGCTTGCAGAGTCTCTTTGCATCCTGCTAAAGAAAAATGATCAAAAAAACAAACCCAAACCAGGTCCTGCAACAATGCAACTAAGAGCTTTGGCTGTCTGTCATACATGCCCATTATTTGTTGTCTGTATATCCTCTTGTAGCCATAAGTAGCATGAAGAGCATCTTCAGGTAAGAGTTAAAAGTCAGGGCTTCAAGAGAAATACACTGAAACTCCCTGCATTTCATGTTCACTATCTATATAAAAAACTCAGAATATGCCTTTATATGCCTTAAGGTAAAGGAAACACAAAGTTGTCTTCAAGCTGTGTTTGCTTTTTCTCTATTTACTGTGATAGATCAGGAAGTATTGAACTAGAATATTTTCTTGATATAAATATATTGCAATTCAGCTGTACCTCCCCTTTAAAACAGCGTAATTGAGTGGTCTCATGTTTTTTGTTTTAAAACATCTGCATGTAATATCTACCTGTACGGGCTTAGTTTTTCCTTTCCTATGTTCTCTTTAACACGTGCAGTGTTCTTAAACACTAGCATGTGAATTTAAAGTCAATTAACCCCAAATTCATTATCATTATGATGTTATTTATTTTCATCAAGTTTAGCTATGAGAAAGTAATAAACTATATGTCTTGTTCGCCTCTGAATGTTTGAAGAAAGTGTCACTGTTTTTCTATGGTTTTGTATTAAATTATTTTTTGGACTATAAAGACATATATTGATGTTTAAACAACGTCTATTTGAATGTGGATTATAATTCAGAAAAAGATGTATTTAAGGAGACTGAGTACTAGGTCAATACCTAATGTTATGTCCAGCTAGGAGATGGCTCTACTTGACCATACTCAGAAGAGATTCTGTGTAGTAACTGTGTAGTCAATACTTCCTTAGGAGAAGTGGCAAAAATGGGTAGCTTGATTAAGCATCAAATACATGAATAACACAAAGCCTCTGGGAAAAGTTTCAGCCTGTGTGGTGGTCCCAGAGGCCTTAAGAAAAATCTCATCCCCCGTGCAGAAGTGCATTTAGAGAAAGAAGCATCTAGATAAGAACTGTTTTGCAGCAACTACAACTATACAAGCACGCCAACAGCTTCTTAGCTTGTTGAACCAGGTGGATCAGAACCAAAGCGTGAGTACTTTTAAGAGTTGTCTTCTTTTGTTTCTGGACAACTGTCTCAGCATGGTCCTCTCTCCATAATCTTTATATTATAATTTTGACATTAAGATTTGTTCAACATGTGATCTCAGGCTATCTGGGATCCCAGATCCTGTCCCCCCCACAGGGCCTAGAGCCCCAACAAAAAATTTCAGAGGCAGTGGGATGTTCCCAGCTGTACTGCATAGGCTTATCTTAGGAGCAAATGTGTGACGTCAGTTTAGAGAGTTGTTTCCTTACAATAAATATTATCAGGATATTTTTGATATGCAGAACAAAGGGGAAAGGAATGATTGAAATTCATTTCTTCTAAATTTTATAACCATATGCTTTCCCAATTCAGTTGCTTAAACAACATCTCTTTTTTGTTCAATAGCTCATAATTATTGAATTTCTTTGTTTAGTTTGCCCCCAAATGGTACATTAGTGCCTCTTTAGAAATTAAGAATTCCCTGATTGTAGCTTCAGTGGAGACATATTCTTCTTTCTAAAGGAAGGACTTTCTGATGAAGAATCATAAAATTTACTGTTTTAGATCAGTGGGCTGGTGTAGTCTTTTCCTATTAATGTTTCTATTATTGAAGGTCAGAGTTTATTTAGGAAGATATATAAAAGTTCTAATATCATTTTACATTGATTATAGACTATAGTACAGACCATTCTACTGCGTGGTCTATCTCCATCTCCAACCCTCTCCAAATATGACTTGCCTGTGAGACAGGGCAACAGACAGTCTCTGTCTCCTTTACATTATACATACTCTTCTGCTGCTTTTATATAAATTCTCTTTAGTTGATATAATGGTTTAAAAGAATGACAAGAGTATGTGATGTATAATACCTGATTTTTTCATATTTCTTGCAGAAAGCATCTGTAAGTACTCTGTAAATCACCTAGCTGCAAAATTCCCCGCATATCCCAGAGGTAAAAATATTTGTATTAGAGTGTATCAAGAGATGTGGCTTCACACATCTATGAGTAAGAGACATTACATTAATTACAAGTGGCACAGCTACATTTACATAGTAAGGACATCATGAGTCATGACTTAATATAAGTAAAAATATCAGCCAATGGTCTGTTACTGCTACCAATTTTATTTAAACTACAAAAAGAATTTAGGTAAATTATATATTCAGCCTCCATTTTAAGCTCCTCTGTATCAAATTCTCATGTCTTGTTCAACCATATAAATGACCTGCACTCCTGACATTGCTTCCAAGATTTACCAAAAGCTTGTTGATCATTTTTTGCCTCTGTACTTCTAACTTAATATACTCACAACTATTTTCTATTTGCCAGCCTATTCATAGCACGTAAAATCACAAAGATTATCCACTTCAGGAGCTTTCTTTCCACAGACGGGTCCATGAAATCTCATAGTGCATAATTTACAAATTATACCACTGCACTGTGGCTAATGCTTTCAAAACCTTTCTGGAGTACCTATGAAAGGCATAATGTACATGCAAACACTTATGTATCATTAGTATTCTCTGAAAAATAATCCCATGTGTGGAACAGGAAATAGGAGGGAAGGATTCACTTTAGCTGACAAGTCCCCAGAACTGGCATTCTGAAATGGTAGGAAAACTGAAAGTAGGCAAAAAATGATGTGGATGCTATCAGCTTGTTTCATGCCTGAAGTGCTGCTGGTGGTCAGCAGAGCTCTATAGCCACCTCATGTGCATTGCACACCCTTTTCTGCATGAGTGTAACTCACTCAAGGATGAAAAACAAATTATTTGTTCCATCCTTAAGACACACTCAGATACTAAGTGTGGCATAGCCTGGACTTCAACTTGTCATTGGCTTTCTGGTGCTTCACGTGCTGGACCTCCAAGCAGTTAATTACAAGGTTATATTCTGTTTCATAGGTATTTTAGCTTTTTTGGGTGTGGTTGAATATTGATCTCTGAAAGTAAAAGAGAGAGCCACGGAGTAGTTTTACAGGGTGTATCAAGGGACCTTTAGATGTTAACACTGGAAGAGAAAATTGCTATTCAAAATGCTGTCATGGATTTTACTATTCAAAAAATAATTTAAAATTACTCTTACTTAATATCTGACTTAACTACTATTCCCATGCTAAATTTATTGCAAATGCATATGCAATGCATTGTAATAGACAAAAAAAAAAAAAGCTCTTTTTAANGACAACCAGTTAAAAAGACTTTTAGTTAGTTAAATTTACAATACTAGAAGTAAATCCATACAGTTCCTTTTATACCAAAAATAGATGTTTTCAGAGGACCGATATATGCCATTTCATTTTAACATAAAAATAAACAACATACAATGGCAGAAATTAAGGAATGAAAATATCTATTAGCTTATTCTGCAGAGATGGTAAGTTACTGAAACACAAAGCACTTGAACCAAAGGCTTTATCCAATTAGTTTGAATCAAGCCATTATCACTTAAAGTGAATAAATGAAGGAATGGAAAATCTGCTTTCTATACATCACCTGCAGACCAGAGGCTGAGAGAAGAGTACCTATTATACAACAAGATTAAAACATTGTTGTTAAAAACAAACAAACAAACAAAAAACTCTTCCAAAATATTAAAAAAAAAAACAACCAAAAATCAAACCCAAAAAACCCTACAAACACCTGCTTTTCAGTATGATTTTCCACATCTGCTTCCATTTGTTGTGAAGTTCAAAGCCTAAACGTTTTACTTTCAAAATTTACTGCCTAGACATTTTGTAGCTTTTTTTGAGGCCCCTCTTTAACACCACTGTTAGGACCATAATGGAGTTGAATTAAGCTCAGAGCTATTTTAACAGAAAATGTAAGTTGCTGCTCAACCAAAACTGTATTAAAAGTCAAAAAGAAGAATTTATGAATAAATTTTTTGCTGTGCTAAAAGCAGATCCTTATCTGTAGAGAAAAAAATTCTTGGAACTCTAGATATTTGTTTGTTATATGTGTATGTATATTTTTATACATATAATTATACCTCTATGTGATATACAGAAATAGGGAAGATTTCAGTACAAAATCTGTAGAAAATTGAGGTCTNCCTCAGTGACCTCTCAGTCATAAAATCAAAGGATGGTAAACAAAAGAGAGGGGAAGGGAAGATAGGTTTGATCTCATAATGATGAAAAAGTGACATTGGAACTCCCATCTCTTTTAAATGTTGCCTTTCTAAGGAACAGGAACATTGTTGGGGAAATAATAATAATAAAAATTGTGANACCCAAAAAACCCTACAAACACCTGCTTTTCAGTATGATTGTCCACATCTGCTTCCATTTGTTGTGAAGTTCAAAGCCTAAACGTTTTACTTTCAAAATTTACTGCCTAGACATTTTGTAGCTTTTTTTGAGGCCCCTCTTTAACACCACTGTTAGGACCATAATGGAGTTGAATTAAGCTCAGAGCTATTTTAACAGAAAATGTAAGTTGCTGCTCAACCAAAACTGTATTAAAAGTCAAAAAGAAGAATTTATGAATAAATTTTTTGCTGTGCTAAAAGCAGATCCTTATCTGTAGAGAAAAAAATTCTTGGAACTCTAGATATTTGTTTGTTATATGTGTATGTATATTTTTATACATATAATTATACCTCTATGTGATATACAGAAATAGGGAAGATTTCAGTACAAAATCTGTAGAAAATTGAGGTCTACCAAATGTCTCCTGAGAGGTGGAGACCAACATATTACGTCAGTGTTCATCGATTTGTTGTCTGTAGTTAAAATAGATTTCAAACAGTACTACCACTGACGGAATTTGCTCTTTAGTGACCTCAGAGGGCCATCTTTGGTATTTACCTGTTTTAGGCTGAAAATCAGTCTAATTCTGATTAGCAACTGGTAGCTATAACAGAATGTTTCTTCTCTATGAATATGTTTCTGTATATTCCTAGAGTAGGATCTATTGGATACTGATATATGTTTCTATACAGTGTCTCTCTATACTAATTTTTCAGCTGAGAAACTGTAACAGTACTAATTAATCTATATAGTTTTTTCTTTGTTTATTTTTTTAGTTTAGCCCATTTAGGGAAGCTAGATGCTCTATAGTTTTACTTGTTCTTAAAACTTTAGAGGCAACATTATGATTTACATTAAAACATGTACAGAAGCCATCTTGCCTGACAGTCATTGAAAGATTTTCTTAATACAAAACTGAGCACAAACTACATTCCCAGATTACAATTTCAAGTATTGCTCCACTTCCATTATTCATTTTCTATATAATCAATGAATTAGCCTATATTATGGTTCCCACCAAAGCCAATTCCCCAAGCACAAGAAAATAGAACAAAATGTGTTTATTCAGAAAGTGAAATTTTAAAATAATGAGTAAAATAAAACAGTTATAATTTTGATTAAAAAAGTCTTTCAACAGTTTATAACTTAGCTGTATGAGGTCTAATGAAGAGAGAAAATAATATAACATTTA
Source organism: Pelecanoides urinatrix (assembly GCA_013400755.1). Classification (NCBI taxonomy): domain Eukaryota; kingdom Metazoa; phylum Chordata; class Aves; order Procellariiformes; family Procellariidae; genus Pelecanoides; species Pelecanoides urinatrix. Next base: position 31,764 of record VZTQ01009358.1, read on the forward strand.
AAATTTACACAGAATTAGAAGTATTCATAAGGAGTCCATACTATAAAAAACTTAAAAATACCAATAAATATATTACCATGTGTCTAAGGAAGTTAGGCTGATTGAGTGGTTTCCAGTGCAAAGTGTGGCAAGCTCTTTTGTCTTAGTTACAACTGGGTCAAGTCTAAGAATGTTCATATTAGTATCTTATTTTGGTCTGTTTGACTATTATTTTTAGCTTGAGGACAAAAAAAGATAAAAACTTAAGTGTGGGTTTTTTTAAGAATTCATGCAGTAATTTTATGGATTTTTTTTAACAAAGAAAAACAATTTATCTGGCCTGGGAATTATTTTCTAACCAGTTTTTCAAGGATCTGTGATCAGCAATGAATATTGCAATACTTCTTTGAAAAAATGTAACCATTTTTTAAAGTATTAAAGAAATAGCTATCAGGAGCACTGCCAGCTTTTCTTACACTCCTATGCAGATTTTCTATATATTTAGTAAATATGTAGGAAGTGTATATTGGTGTGTGAGAGAGACAACCATCTATTTGTTCTGAGAGGTTAATGGGGATATGCAAGTGAGGGTAGGACACAATTTGTACTGCTCACTCATATTTGAATAATGTGGATGGTCTACGCCTTACATCTCATACTTTCTACTAAAGTATAATTGTAAAAAGTGTGAAGAAGAGTGATAAGGTCAAAACACAGATTTAATTAAGGGAACAACTGAAAGAACTGAGTTTGTTCAAACAAGAAAACAGGTGATTAGTGGCAGGGATCATAGATGTCCATGGAGGTGCACATCCCAGAAAACTGATAGACAACAATTGTTCAATACTTACTTATTCCTATAATGGAATGAGGACATCACAAGAAACTAACAGAAGGTAATTTCAAATCATGTGAATGAAAATTACTTTCATGCAATACGTAGCTGAGCTGTGGGACCCTTGCTATGGGAAGCTGTAAACACAAAACATTGGCATAAATTCAAAAGGGGACAGAAAAAAATCATGATCATTCATCTATTTCAGGAAATTCTTGAAGCGTAAATTGCTAAAGATTAAGAGAATACAGTGAGGGAGCTACCTTTATTTGTCCTTCTCTTTAAATTTTCCCTGATCTTTCACTATTAGCCAGTATTGTAGACAAGATATTCAGTGGATCCTTGGTCCATTGAGAATTTCCTTTCCTTAGCTTAATTAAAATCAATATAAATTCACTCCCAGTTTGGATAAACTTCAGATCAGTTCCACGGTCTGTGAATAACAACTTTGTCTTTTTAGTAATGATTAATTTTGTCTACATATGGACACAAAATTAGTGTTGAATTCATACTGCATAATATGATCCCTTTGATAAATGTAAATTGCTTTCAACTGTCTTAATATATTTAGGGTTATATAAGATGTAACTGGCAGAAAAAGGTACAGATGCTATACTTTGTAAGGTATGTATTTTCCAGTAGTAGCATTTGAAAACTGACCATTTTGCACCAATATACTGCAGTAAGCAGTTCTGGCAGATACAAGGAGTGGTTTCATGCTGTTGATGTCCTAATGAAGTATGCCAGGCAGCTGAAATTTCACCTGAAATTTCACCTTCTTCAGCTACGAGACAGATACAAATTTGAAACATATAAAAGCTCTGAGACCTTTTATGTTAAAAGTTAAAACTCAGCATGTCACACTGACTTTAATAAAGGCACTGCATGCTAATGAAATTATCTTAAATTTTGATTGCCAGGTCCTGTTCTATGAGTAAATTTACCACCACAGTGTATTTGACATGAAACAGTTTGGGCTAAACAAATTAATAGAAAGTATTTGTTTAAATTAAAATAATTATCTTAATTCTTATGCCTGTGCTGATGTTCTCTGGAGAAAAGTAGATGTAAAATTAATTTTGCTTATGTTCTCACAGTGAAAATATGGAAGCAAAAATACTGTAGCAGTTATTGCACTATGTATGCTTTCCTTTGTTTTTTATGTCATACTTTTCATAATCGAAACAAATTATTAGCAGTCAAAACTCTAGAGGCTTGGAGATTACATTTATTAAAGGGGTAGGGGGTAGAGACTGTTGGAGCTTGCTGCTTTTGTTTTAAAATATTACCTGTTGTTTTTATGTTACAGTTGCATAAATGCACTACATTGTGTGCTTCCTGTTCAAACAAATTCAAAGGACGACAGGTTGTCATAGAAACAACATCTCGTGTAAGCCTGTGATATTGTTAAAAGAAAGCAATAGTTGCAAAATCAGCTGTGGTTGAATCACAAAAGCAGATGAAATGCTGAAGAATCCCCTCACTTGAGAAAGGACAAGTGTTTAAGGATCAGTCAGTGAGCTGCTCATCAGAGATTCATACTGTGGCAAATAGGTCCCTTCAGACTCTCTTACAAAGCTTCCAAGCACAGGCCAAAATTTATTTGTAAAGTACACAAAGGTCTAGACTTCAAAGAAAGAAATGCATTCCAAGGTATTGAGTCTGTGTGGTGGAGCCAGTTAATCAACGGGGAGAAGAAAGCTCACAATCCCCTGAGTCATGACTGAAAACACTTAAGGATGGGGCATAAAAAGAAAAAGAACAGTGAGACTGATGAAATGGAACAAGAGAATAAAATTGAATATACTTATGCTCACAGAAGAAAATGAAGCAAGAATGCTTGCCAAATATTTAATAGCATTCCCACTTCAGAAGGTATTGGGTAGAAATGACGGAGATGTCTTCTCCATACGAGTATGTCCTAAGCATAGTAAATGAGGAGTCAGGTAAAACGAAGCCTAGCACAGCAAAGAAATTGAAGGAAAATGGAAGAGAAAAGAGGAAGGGTAAAAGGGAAAAGTAAGAATTACTTTTTCTATAGCTAATAGTCTTCAAAAGGAAGCATCATTAGAATTATTAACTACTTATCTTCTTTTCTAAGTACAAGTTGATCTGCTCTCGCTATAGACTGTGATAATATTAATTATTAAAGACAGAAGAGAGATCAGCACAATGTAGAAGGCCTGAGACTGTGTTCAGTAAATTATTACTAATAACTATCAAAATAAACTTTAGAAAATATTCATGTCTATTTTATTTGACATAACACATGGACACTTAAAGAGCTGCACATAAGTTTGTTTATAGGTCAGTATATAGCCTTAAAGTTTCTTCCATGTTTGAATCTGACTAAATAATTTATTAAGTATAAATTTACTTCCTTGAGGCTACCCCCCAACACACAAATGTTCTGTGATGTCAGAAACTGTACAGATGTACCAGGTTCTATACATGCCAAGATGTGTAGTAGCGGTGGTAGTCTGACATTCTCACATGTAATTCTTTTTGGCTTTGAAGTACCCAGAGTCCACAGTGGTTTCAGATATTCCTTGGATGAGATGTTGTGATTATTCTTGACATGAAAATGTTTTGTGTTTGTTATTTTTGAAAGGGATAACTATTACTTACAAAGGAAGTAATAAAGTAATAAAGTGCTACAGTGAAGATTAAGGTTTGCATTGACTAGGTGACTACATTGATACACCTCTTTGCATTTTCCCAAATTTTTCCTTTAAAATATGTAGCCAAATTCTTAATGCCCTTTTAATATCATCAGAATTGCTATTTAGATGGTAGAAAATGTGTGAAAGAAAAGATTTAACCCCTATTTGGATAATGTAATTTAAAATCCCCCCGAATTTGAAAAGGAATCTATCTTGGCAATGAATTGTGAAATTATCTGTTTTTTTTAAACTTCCAGAAAACCTTTAAAGACTTCTGACTATTGTAAAATATTTTCTATCAACACTGTTTCAGAAATGTAGAAGTATTTTCCTATTGCATCTGATAAACAATAAAGGTGACAAAAAGCAGGATAGTCTGGCACACCTACCAAAATCAAAGGACTGCAAAGCCATTTCATTGCACAGGATTCTCTATGTTAGTCAAGCAATTATCTTCTTTCAGCATTAAAACTGCATAATAATATTTTAAATAGTTAAATTGTGTTTCTCGGTGATGAGGTTTCAAGCATCATTAGTGCTGTACATTTAAGTTTTCACTTTATCATTGACCAAACATCCTTCATGAATTTAAGATGTGGGAGAACTATATATCTGGATTTTTTTTCTATTTTTAATGTCAGTAACTTTGTTTCTACAATAGAACATGTAGTTTTTTATTTGCTTGTTTGTTTGTTTCAGAAATGTCTAGCTTTACTGACTCTTTGTCCCATATCAAAATTTTGATGTAACTAAGAGCCATAAGGTACACGGTGCATAATCCACAATGCTTGGGATAAGGCAATGCTCTGAGAGTAGTTCGGAGAAGATGAACAGAGACTGCTGCTTTCTGTTACTGAGCTGGGTGATAGCTGCCTTGGATCTAAATCAGTGAGAAATGCCCTAAATGACTGAGACAGCAAAGAAAGTTTGTTGAAGAAAGCTGCTTCAGGCTCCACACCAGTCTGAAGCAGGAAGTTTTGGAGGAAATGCAATGATTTTCTGGCTCATGAATATACTGAAGCAAGCCTTCCATCTTAAAGCTTCTGATTTCAAGTAGAAGCTTCCATTCTTCTAGAAAAGACAAAATATCTGTAGGCAAGACTTCCACATTGATTTATTATGCTGCTCACTTCTACTTAGTTGTTTGGTTTTTTTTTTCCTATGTAGTCAACTGTTTCTTATGAAATGTAAAAGGAAAGAAACAGTGGAGAAGGAGGAGGAAACAAGGAAGGTGACATAGAGAAAGATTCATATGGGATAAATATGTTCTATATTTCAATGTATTGGAGTCATATGCATGCCAACTTGCCCCTTTCAGACAGTAGTTTAGAGTCACGCTTTCATGTTATTAGGAAGCAATCTGACCTCTTATGCAGCACCCACCACAGACTTGCAGCCAGGGATGTGTACATTGGAGCCTTAATCTCTGGTGTTCCTGGACAGCTGTGAAGAGGTAGAAAACATTTAGAGAACAGATGACCTTCCCATTCCAGGGCATGCATGTAGGGTAATACTGAAAAAAACCCCAACAAACCCCACAAAAATCCTCTTATTTGTGGGGGTATCTCAGTGACAAAAATATTAGGGATTTTACTTCTGTCTTATGTACTGATGTCAGTAGGTAGAAGTGTTGTCCAATTATCTATGACAAGGACAGAAAAATAAACAGCCATAAATAAAATACTAAAAGTAGAGGAGAACTGGGGAGGAAAAATTCTGCCTAAATGAGCAGATTGCTTTCAAACTGTGTGAGTTAAAAAAACATCAGGAGGGAGAAACTTCAGCCAGAATACAGATTTTGCAAAGTACTAAGCATTGTCAAGTCCTTCTTCAAAGCAGAGGTCACTTCTCGCATGTTTGTACCATTCAGGAAAGAACAAGAACCATAGATAACAGACTTAAGACACCTAAGCTCAAAGTATATTCATCAAAACTATGTGACTTTTGTAATCAATTATGGGAAACGTGTCAAGGGGATGACTTAGATAATTGATTATAATTCCGCGGTGACTGTGCTGTAACCTAGGCATACCAAGGTGGTTGATATGAATTTGGTTCCACATGATTCTGCTGAAGACTAGCAGCGAATCTCCTATCTAAACGTGTATCATTACACTAAGTCTCTTTTCTCTTGCTTCATGCATGACATGAGACCCAGGAGTGTTTCCTATCCCCTGAGTCTGACTGTGAACGCTGATTGTCCCAGATGTCATTTGGGCAGAGAAGAATTTTGTGAAGACTACCCCCTTTTTTGGGATGGAAACACAGTCCCATGAGCTGAAACTCCACAGAACTGATTTGCTTCATAGTTTTGGCATAACCTCTGAGGGATATGAAATCACTAGTTTTACATATTTGACTTATTAAATATATCCTGTCTGGGTACCAATCCCTGAGTAGCAGACATAGTCTATTCAGCACTGAACTAATACATATCTATGTTTGTTAAGCCTAGGAAGACCTGCTTCTTTTTAATTCTTGTTACTTTAAAGCTTGTTAAACTATTTTATTTAAAATAAAGCTAAGCATATGTCTATAGCTTGAAATTTAGAGACTTGGGGGGGTAATCCCAAAGAAAATCTGACAGAGATGTACACATGTACATTTAATACTTTTTTATTGTCAACAATATTTTTATTTTTATGGTCAACGATTATTACTTTTTACTATCAACAAATCTATTTAGAGGTACAACCCTTCTTATGTATCATTCTGGGTTCACAGATGTCTGATAATTTGGACAAGGACAAGAACAAATTTTTTGAGGCCAGAAACAAGACACTACCATATTCACGGTATAACTGTTAGAACATTTCTTAGCCTGCTATGACTTTTAGTAAGACTGAACTCATAAAACACATTCAGTATTGAATATTCAATGATGAAACATTTTGTGATGTTAAATGTCATAAATAATTTAGATAATATAGGTAGGGATTTCATGCAAATGTACTATGCATTGACAGTATGTCCTAACAAGATAACACCAATGATGGGCTAGATCCTTAGTCCTTGTACCTTGAGTAATTATCCATTCCTTTGTAGTCCTATTCATTTCAATGGCATAACAGACATAAGGAAACTCTTCTCAGTGTAAATAAAACTACCAGCATAAAAGTTTACACAAATCTGACGCAATGTCTATAGAAGTTGATGAGAATGAACGTGATTTCTATTAATGAAACTTTTGAGACTTGTTACTACCTCACTACTTTCTAACTGAGAAACAGAAATTGCTGTGGTAAAAATTCAAGAAAAATGCTCACATTTAATGACACACTAATAAAGTAAGAATAAATTTGTAGCTATAGAATCCATTTTATAGACATATACTTATTTACCTGAATAAGTTTTTTTGCATACAGGCACATACTTTTATGTCAAAATTACAACTTCCAGGCCTAATTGGTTTAATGTCTTTAGGTTGCAAACTTTTAAAATTTCTTAGTGAAAGAATTTTGGGATGCAATGAGTTTATGCACATTTTACAATAACAGATATAGTGTTCATATGACAGTAATAGTGAAGTGATAGTAGAAATATAGAAAACCGTACTGTAAATCTGTGGGGTTTTTTCTATATTCTGTCACCTAGAGAAGTTGAAACCATAGTTTTTAGCTTTTGAGAGGGAAAACAAAAATGAAAGAAAAAATCACATAAGGTCTATATGGCCAGAAACGTCTCTTAGCTGTGATTTCAGAGGAAGCATTCTTTTAAATGATGTCTTTGGCAAGGTCCCTCATTAGCTATATATTAAAAGTTTCTGAAATAAAGAATGTATTATCCAATAAAACAACTGAAATAATTAAAGCAGAATGTAATAATTTACTGTATTTTTAATACATAGTCTTAAATGAAAGCATCTGTTTCCCCTTCAGTTAAAATTAAATGTTTAGAATTAATTTGTTAAAAGTAGGTAGCACTTTAAGTGTCTCATCATCAAGAATTTTATTAGTATTCTTCATAGCATGGATAACAAAAAACACACTTGTGATTCCTGTGGAGATCTCATTTATTATTACAGTTTCTCATTAAAATACCTTCATTTAATATACAATTTTTAAAGTGTTCCTAAAAGCTTCCATGTTGGATTACTTATTTGTAATTTTGTACCATTATTTAATAATTCACCTTGATAATACTAGTACTATTCCCTCACTATCTTCAGCTTCTGCTCAGGTAGACTATAAAGTTGTGTTGCCTATGCACCAGATTCTTATCTGGAAGATTTATTTTAAGCATTGAATATTTTTATTTATATATATATATATATATAAAAGCTAAGGATCTAGTTACGTGATTTCATCAGTCTTGAAACTTTAAGTCATTCACTGAGATTGAAACAATGAAAAGAAAACTTTAAGTATTGGAAAAAAAAAAAAAAAGAGTTATTGAAATCATGCTTTCACACCACAGTCCAAGTGTGGCATTGCAAAGAAGAGAAGGAATATGTCTTTGTAGGCTGGAGTCAGTAGATACACAGATTATATGATAGATGTTACAGCTGTAGATTGCATATCATTGCATACAAATTGTAAACCAGGTTTTAAGAGCAGAGAACAAGACCAGGAACAAGCAATAGTGGTAAATGTCCCTTTAATGATAGTACAGCAGTGCTTACATAGATAGCAGTGCAGTACAAAGTTTATGAGCAATCATTTCTGCCCACCTATAAAATAATCTGCCAACTTCATTCTGAAGAAAGGGGGAAACTGCACAGCTCAACAGCATTAGCTGCAGTCTTATATATTAAAACCTGAGGCAGCTCCATCTATGTTGTTAAGTTACAGTCAACTTCATGGCTACACTACATCTCCAAAATGAGAGACCCCTGTATGAAGTTAATTGGTCTTTCTACAGAAGGCTTCTGTTTTCTTTAATTTGATAACACATCCATTCTGTTAACACATATTTTCTCTGATAACCTGTTCATTTCTGGATCATATTTTTTCTAGCTAGCTTGTTTATCTGTGGACTACCAAAATTATCAGTCTTTTGAGACATGTTGCAAGACATAGACTGATGTTTTTCCAAATATGGTTCAATACAGCCTTAATACATTTTTGGCTACATTCTTACTTTACATTCTTACTTCAGCATTTCCAAATTTCTCAGGAGGCTTTGAAACTCAGGTTACAGAAAAGAAACCTATGTGTTTTTATACATATGTATATATATATATGAAGTTGTGTATATGTATAATATCTTTTTAATTACTTGTTATTAACACTTTAATATCTATCTAATTACAGCAATGTTAATGGTAGTTAACAAACTGTTTTCTTAAACCTATTTGATTCTCTTCAGGCTACAGCAATACTCTTGAACACCCTTTGAATAGTGTTTCAGGTTTAAACATGCTAGAATCTAGTATTTATTTTCACACCTACCATATACTTACTAATCCATAAGTTGTGGAGCTTTATGCAGTACTAAGGAGTTTAACATTGCACCCAAACTGTGTAGAAATGAAACCTAGTATAATGTCTGCAGGCCTAAGAATCTTTCAATCATTTTGTGCCAGACCAATGTTTCAGTACACTGCTCTGATACCCGGTTAGGGCTTTGAAATATCTTGATTATTTCACTAATTCATTTAACAGTGTGGCACCAGGAAGAGTTTCATCAGTGGAACTAAAGAGGTGATGAGTTGTGGTTTGTGAAAAAGATGGAAGGAATCTAAATCTTAATACAATACAAGATTTTGAAATTGAGGACAGAGGGAGGGCAAGAACCAACAGTGATCAATTATTTACAAAAGTTGCTCCCCCCTGTCTAATACTGTATTTACATACGTGTTCCTCTGACTGTATCCTGGCCTGTCCATTGCATTTAGGCTGCTTTGTAGTTTTCACAGTGAAAGTAGGACTCTGGGGTAAATCTGATGGTTTGACTCATCCCAGAGAAATCTCACCTTTGAGAAACCTGTGGAGAAGTCATCTGGTCCCAGGATGGCAGAGACACAGAAAACAGAATTTTAGGCACTGGCTTGGGACAAAAGGTTTGCACTTCTAAGATAATGTCCACCGCTCCAGGCTCTCTGTGCATAAAGGCAACAGTTACCTTTCTGTCATTAATATTCATAAAGCTACTTTCACAAAGATTATTATAAAATACTTTCACTACATTTAACAAAGCATGTGATTTTGGATCACAATTCTGAAACAAAGAACAGATCTGAAAACAAAACAAGGAATTTTACTCATACTCACTGCATTAAATTTAGGAGCCAGAATAGGGTCCATAATGCTGACTTCTTTAAAAAAAAAAAAATCTAAATTATTTGAAGCATCAGTGACCAGACTATTTTTCTTAGTAATACGGAAGATATAAGTTCATCTTACAAGTTACTTCCCTTGAGTTATAGCTTTCCCAGAAGTGAGGTAGGTGTTTAAAACTTCATGACTAATCCCATTTCCTGTATGAGAAGACCAATTTGTGTAGACAGATCTACAAAACACATCGCAGGTGACCAGTGTAATCACAGTAGACTCTGACTTTTTATATTCAAATCTCTGTCCTTTTACAGATTCCTTGAAAGTGTATACAATTCTCCATTGCTTAGCTTCAAAGATGTAGGTCCTCTCTGTGACACTCTACTGAAAAACAACAAAAAAAAAGCCTTAGAAAATTTTGTAGACAAACACTACTCTGTTCTATCCTGCTGATTTCAATAGATGTTAAAGACATTTATTTTAAGCCTAAAACCTTTCTGGAGTCTCAGCAGTAAATTGGTCCACTCTTTTTGCAGCTGATATGTTTCTTAAACTGCATTATTTTCTTTCATATATTCATTTTTTATTCGTTTAATTTTTTGGCAAAAGGACTGCATTAATTTCTTTCAGGGTTGTTATGTTCTGAGAACCTAAAGCCTTTGCTGCTGCGTTTAACCTGCAATCGCTGCTACGTTTCTTCCTGGAAGGAAGGAAATGGTTGCTGGATCTGTGCTGTATTTGGATCTAAACAAACACTATGTAGGAGTTTAAAGACTTAAGCTTTTATGTCAATAGTCTGTGCATGGTTAGCTTACCATGTTTACTACATAGATTCTATGTTGACATTTATGCTTCAAGCAAACTCCAGCAATAATAATTTGTCTGGATTATATTGTAGGCTCTGTGAATGTTGTATCATCCAAACTAAAACTGTGTTTGGTTTTGCTTGAATATAGAGGTAGATGCTTCTGCTTTATAACTTCATAAATGATTTTTCTGGAACGCAGATTTCCTATGTAAATGCTGCAATGAGTTAAAATTCAGTTCCATTAACATTTGCCTTTGTGAAAACATCATTTCCGGTCAACTCAATATAATATCCACTGGAATGCCATTAAAAAAGATGCATAAAGACAGCTAAGTAAACTGCCAATTTTATTCCAGGAAATATTTGCCTAACTTTTTCTTGTGTGTGTTCAAAGCCTCACTTTGTCTCACAAAGTCCAAATTTATCTTCCCACAAAGGTACAAAAATATCACTGACACTTAGTGGTCAACTTACACTGTCTTCTGCAGGTCTGCTTTCTCCCACCCATTCCACAGCATTCCTGAACCCCCATTTTTACATGTGGCATTATTCCTTCTTTTTTTGCTTTTTTCTCTTTTATCCTCCAATGAAACTGTGCAGGATTTAATACAACTTTAGTTCCTCATGTAGTGAAATTTAGTCTTTAATCTTTTAAAGGACTTGATTTGCCCAATAGACAAATCAGTGACATTGTTTTAAATACATGGGTTTACCAGGGAACTGAAGAGACTTTAGTCTTCCTCTTACCACTGCCTTTTGTGTTTGATTTTTTGCCTTTGCAGATGATGTGGGAATGGGATCATTTATCTAGGATTTTGGGATTCTGCCTACCTCTATTGGGACAGGAACTCCAGCTGTCTGTCTGCTGCCCGGAAAACCCAGATGAACAGCCAGTACACAAGTGCAGCTCCTGTTCAGTGGCTCGAGTTATCCAGAAAATACTCTGCACACACTGACCATCTGCTCCTTCATGGGTAGGCAGCGGGTGCTACAGCTTTGTCCAGGATAAACACAAGGGCCACAGTACTGTGCACAGTATACTCCTGGACTTACTGTAGGTGAATCCATGCAAATCAGCAGCCTCTCTTGTTACTTTTGGGCTGTTCAAGAACCAAAATGATGCCTATCTGCCATAGTTTGCTCATTTTGTCAAAGTGCCTGTGATCCTTTCTCTTTAACCTGTTCATCTTTACCATGTTGTAAAAGGCTATAAACACATTGCCTTTACACAGGGAGATAAAAGTATTGCAGATAAAAAAATGAGTGGGATTTAGACAAAATTCCAACAAAACTGAAATTCTGCTCCTCCCAGTATGACCAGCTGCTGTCTCTTTTGCAAGGCTTCTGAACTTAATTATGTCTCTTTTAAAGTTGTTTTCTTTCTGTCCCTGGGAATATGCAGATTTGTCTCAGACTTCGCAGGGATGAGAACTTATCAGATATTCCTAAACACAAAAAAGTCTAGAAATTAGTCATGTTTCCAGCTATATTTCCTCAGCTGGTATTTTCACAGTATATCCACTGGCTTGCATTTCTCACCAAAATGCTGATACACCTCCCAGTTTCTTCTAAATAACAGAGAAGGGGAGAAGAAAGTAGTGAACAAGTTACCAAGATATGTATACAGTAAAACTGCAGTGTAATTCAATGCAGTAGCAGTAAGAACATTTGTCAAGTATTTGGCTGCAGTCCTGTTGTCTGCTCAATGGCATTTAAAATGATTCCTCTCCCTTCCCTGAAGGAATGTTTTATACCCCTCACTCTATACATGTAGGCTATACTGAGTAGAGGGACGCTCTGCCCCTTTTGTTGAAACCTGTTTATCTTGGCAAAAAATATTCTTGTGGGTGAAAGAATAAGAAGAGAAAGAAAGCAAACACAAGCCTCACCATGGTTCTCTAGATCAGGAATTTTCTCACTTCTTTGGATCAGATGAGCTGAGATTGGTATACCATGTTGCATAGAGCCTTTATACATTTTATATACATTAGTACATTCAGAAAAAACGGTCTTGGAGAAAGAAATGGGATCCAGGCCTCCTTCCTTCAACACAAGTGCTAGGCTATGGTCTAGTTCTTCTGATGTTTATCCAGTATTGGCATTTTAGTTATTTACACAAATGTTAGAACATTGATGGGATATGTTGAGCATGTCAAACTCATCCACTACAAAGATTGCAATGTACTCGTTCCAGGGTGGGGTTTTTATTTTGTATTGTATTGGCTTTTTTTGTTTGTCTTTTTTTTTTTTCCCCCTCCTGAGAATGAGGAATGCATATGAGTTCTTACAGATGTCTTCACACCTCAAACCAGTGTTTTAATTATTATATAAAAGGAGCATTTCCTCCTCCTGCAGTGCCAAGAGAACAAGAGTAGACATAGACATCTAACTGCATGAGACAGCTCTGTACTAGGAGCTCTCAGAAGTCTTGCAGCTAGTCTTGAAACATATTTGAGTAGTCTTGAAACATATTTGAATAGTCTTGAACTGCACTAGGAAAATGGTAGCTATGTTCTTGTCTCCTATTTCTAACTTTTTGTGTGAGTGTGTTTAAGACCAGTGTAAAGGTCAACATCAACAAATGCTGGAGTAGCTGAATGACTGCTGAAGGTAACCCCATCACCTTTGACTGGAAGCCTGAAACAACTCCACCATGAAATCTGTTGTTGGCTTCCAAGATGTGTCATAAAACTGAAGTGAAAGAGACTTCTTATATATACATGCTGTAGTTTGAGTAGAACAACATAATCTTGACAAGAAGGGTATAGCCTTTAACTGCAAAGGAAAAGATATTGTGTATTTAAGTATGTGTGTATGTGTGTATATTTTTACAGTGCCAGAGAAACCAGTATATATCTCTCCTTGACATTTCTGTGGAAAAGACATACTATTAAGTATTATATATANAAGAAAGATGACTTCCATACCTCAGAGAATCAGCTGGAAAATTGCTATGTCCCTTAAAAAAATGTATTTCTGACAAGCAGAGTTTCATCTGCTACACAGATTTCCTGAGGAAAAAAAAAAATCTCATCAGCTAAGATAGCTGCATTGATGCAATTATGGGGTTTTTGGCTGCTCCCCTGGAAAATTGTGTTGCTTTATTTATCAAAATCCATAAGCTTGAACACTTTTTTATGGCCCTGCTATGTTATTTGCAATTTTGATATAATTGGGAAGATAGTGGTTCCTTGTTGCATCATTTATTTAAGTCTTAATAGAAAACTGTCTTGTGAGCGCTGAGATTTTTGGAATTAATATTAAACTAAGGCAACTGCCTGAGGTCTGGAATGGATTATAGTTCTTAGTATAATTTAACTGAAACAAAAAACAGGGCAGAATGAAACAGAATAGTTTTAGCTGCATCACTTCAGATCTCACTGGCTACACAAAAGGAATCTAACTTGAATTAATTGATCAGATTTCATTATAACAGGTACATAGGTAAGTCAGATTTTTTGACCTTTTCATTTTGTCGTTCTCTATATAATATCAAAGAACCTAGTCAGTCTGACACCCAAGGGGAGGCATAATATGTTACAGAATGCAAGTGCTAATAGATTTCCAAGAAGTACATAATGCTTTAGGTATCTGCCAAAACATTAAGGAGTTAGTGGTAATATAGAGATGCAAACAGAAAAAGCTGAATAACTAACCCTGTCTTTATTCTGCTACAGCAGTTATTATTCAACAAAGTGAGTACCAGAGAAACTTAATTTGAGAAACTCAGGTAGTCTAATTATGACATCCAAAGATTTGAGAGATTATAGATGGCTTCCCATTCAAAGCACAAAACACAAAGCTACTAATTACTTGACTTCAGATTCACCATGAGAATACTACAAGTAATCTTTTGCATGACATGCAATTCACAGAGATGGAAGAAAGAAGGTATTGAAAGAAAAATTGAAGTTCACTTTCTATATTGCAATAAAAACAATTTCAAAATTGACTATCTAAATAAACCAAACAGGTAAACAATTTAAAAATGAAGTTTTTTGAAAGTTCCACATATTTGGGCTCACACTGGTAGGAACATAATAACCTCTTTGTAGTTAATACATTGTCACTAAATAGTACTCAAGAGGAAAATCCAGAGAACATCTATAAGTAAGTGGTAGTTCAGTGATATACAGACGTTCGTTTGTGCTGATTTTGATGCAACAAGGCAACAAAAGACCTTCTATAATATTTTAAGACACAAAAATCTGCACCCAAATTATAAAAATGTGTAATAAATAATAATAAAAAAAAATCTTGCAAAAAACCACTTTTTTTTTTCCCCAAAACTTTGTGGCAAGAGATCTATTCTGATACTTTCCTTTATACAGTATATTATGAGGTTTGAGAAGAGTGAGCAGAGAATAATGAAAGACAATAATTTATTAGGGGCCTCCACCTATATATGTCTTTTTCACATAAATTTTTTAAATTATTTGAATACACAAATAAATTGAGACATCTCAAAGAGTGAGCTCTACACTAACTGAGCCAGCAGTGCTGTCTTTAAAGCAAGTAGCAGCAAATCAGAGGAAACAAAGATGGGAAGCCCTCCAGCAATTCCTGTCTCTTCACTACGGTGAGTAAAGCAGTCTAGACACTTTAAAATAACTGGACTTTAACTGTTTAACAACTGACACATTAACATAGCATTCAGTACCAAAACTCTATGGTCTGTTCTAATTTTTGACCTGAAGTTAGATGCCTAAATATCAGCTGTTGACCCAAAATTCCTATCAGACAATGCACAGAAAGACACACCAGGTGATGGTGATCTTCCTGCTCCTAGGTTTGGCACCTGAAACAGGTCAGGTTAACTACTCAACTCAGCTTACACCTAGATTTCTAATCTTCATATGTAAAGCAGGGTAAATCAGCTGATTATTGTAATCTATTTCTAATACCACTGCCATTTAGAAAAACTTTAGTTTTGTAGCAAAATGTCTGATTAGTACCAATGAAACGAAAAACCCGAGAGGAAACCAAAATGAGTAGAGTAAGAAAAGGGAACGTTGACAGAAGGGCCAGGTTACATCTATATAATGTGAATTTAATAATAATATA
>VZTQ01009358.1:47388-63313 GCA_013400755.1 Pelecanoides urinatrix
ATAAATAAATTATATTTATACAGAAGGTGACAGATCAAACAGTCAGATGTGAAAAACTGAAATAACCTTCAGTTTTAAACTAAATGGTATAATAGAAAAAAAGCAGGACAGCTACATGCCTGAGATAAAACATAGTAGTTATAGAAAATGACATTGTAGATGTTAAACTAGGGAAACAAGAGGAGTATTTAAATTGATAAGCAGATGATTAAGATGAGTTTCAAAGGTATGAATGCAAAGTGGAAAAAACCCAGGTACTTTGTTTGGCATTACTGTGACAATGACAGATTGAATAATGGAATAAAATTAACAGTAGACTTTTTTTTTTTTCCCAAAAAAAATATCATCACAAGTTTTCTAAACCTAATACTGATGATACTAGTATATAAAACCCACAAAACTAATCCTGAAGATAGAAAAATGAAATAAAATAGGAGTATTCCATATAGTCTTGAGGCCATAGTGACATATGCCGTACCAAAAGCCAAAGAGAACAGAATCCCTGGAAGCACTGATAACAGTGCAAGGAAAAACATAAAATGACTTCAGAAACAAGTGATGAAATTCTTAATANATAAAAGTTAGAATTGTGTCTACAGTCTTTTTATGGTATCCACTGATACTTTGAGAAATGCTAATTTATATGATTTAGTAAATTCAGCATAATTGGGGTTTTATTTTTTGTTATTTCTTTATAGCAATAAACTTTAATTAGCATAGAATTGCACTTTATTTACAGTTCTTTTTTTTTTTTTTTGTTCCTTATGAATGATAATTTAGAAAATGGAATTATTTTTGCATTTTGGCATTGTTTTTGAAATTTAGGCAAAATCATTTAACCTTTTCTGTGTTATAACAACATGCTTCATACATCAGTGTATTTTAAAATAATATAAATTTCCAAACCCTTGAGTTTGAAGTAATTCCATAATGATTTTATGTGTCATTTCAAATTCATAATGCTGTATAGTTTGTTTAGAAATTGAAGTAACAAAGTTCTGACTGTTTGTAAATCATGCATTGAGACTTTTGCATACTAAAATAATGATACAAACACTCTATGATGAGCCTGACTGTACAAATATTACCTTATTTAAATTTTCACAAAGGAAGATCTGTGTAACAGCAAGACCTTGTGACACTTTTTTTTCTATAAAACTTATACGTTAATATTTTTAAATATAATTTGAGGGTATTCTGACATAAACAAAGAAATGTCTGTAATTTCCCTAATTAAGAGTTTAATTTTATCTTGAGTCCCAAAGAAAACTTCCACTTATGCTTTTTACAAACATCCAATTCTGTCTTACGTTTCCCACATTCACTACAAAGCCTGTGCTCCATACAGTAGTTTATTCTGCCCACTTTATACAGCTCAACAAGCAGTAGAATCAAGTTCTTAATAGCTTGGGAACTATTGTCCTACCACAGGAGAAACACACGTTAGTGTGAGCCTGCAGAACTGGCTCCTTCATTAGCTGCTTCCCAACTATCCATGGAGTACACCGGGCAGCTCGTTCTGAATTATTTCACTTACATGTCTACCATTCCCTGAGAACATACATTTGGAGAAAGAGAATGCAGTGCTGAGGTGATAGGAAAACTAGCCAAAACACCTTACCCCCAAATCCCCTCCTAGTTGTTCTCTGAAGGAGAACAAAGCACCCTAACCACAGGGTAATTTCCAGTGCTGAAATCAGACTAAAGTAAGGTAGTTTGTTTTCACCACACAGAGTCACTGGTAAGTTTTTATGTGTTCTAAAGTGGGTTTTTTGGTTCGTTCCTTGTTCAGGAATGGCATGGCCTCAGGTTTCTCACACTTTGGAGATGCAGTGAAGGGAATGTAATAACACTTAGCCATTGTAGATCACAATCTTGAATTACCTCATTAATATTTCAATTTCTTTATAAATTTTTTTTACATTACCCTTAAATACTGTATCTATAATGTTTCAGAATTGGCAAAGTCAGAAGTGTAGTTGGTGCTGATTGACTGTGAAAGCCGTCTGTAGTACACTTTCTGTTTGATACAGAGTGTTTACTGCTAACAGTAAATGAAACCAAAGCTAGTATAGCACAGAACTGTATAGATTAACCATGGTTCTTGTAGGCCTTGGATGCTGCAGAGCTATTGTTAATATTGCTAGTACCAAAGAGTATTACTATCACAATCTATATGAGCTGCTATGACAGTAAAGAACAACAGTGATGATAAATATTACAGAATTTAAATTTCTGATAATTTAAAGCCAGGTCACTTAAATTTCTAATTTCTGGAAAATTCAACACATCGATATGTATTTATAAATTAATGCCATAGATCAGTTTCTTGTTATTGACAGAATTAAATGAATCCACAGAAATACGTCTTTCAAAATAAAAATATTGTAAGTAGTCAAAATTAAGATAACAGCTATTAAATATTCTAGGTGGCAAACCAAATTCAGTCTTTAGAGCAGATATATGAACTTCAACTGTCTTCAGAGATTTGGTTGTGCTTATGAATCAGTACTGGTGATCTATATCAAGGCTACATGTTTATCTTCCATGTACATTTTTAAATTCAGCAGACTTTCCACATTTTAGGAATTTTTTGGTTAGTATTTACAAACTGTGTTACTTTAATACTAGGCTACAGCCTTATTCTCACTGGTATGATATTCACTGGTATGAAAGGTTTTATTTTTAACTTTTTGTCCTCCATGATGCAATGAATTGAGACCAAAGAAGTTGTCCTCTTCTTTCCTAGCAGAATGTACACATTTTTAATTTGCAAGATGCATTTATGTAGAAATTATGACATTAAATAGCCTCCATAAGACTCTTTTTTTCCCCACTCCCTGTATTTTACCCTGATAGTAAACTTTTACTGCTTTTTTTAGGCTTTCACCAAGTAACATAAATAGTTCTGTACCAGATGCTTTCTGTGCTCAGTTCTGTAATCTAGGTCCATACAGGCAGTATTCTCTGCTCATACAGTGGTTTAACAACCCTAAAGCACTGCTGGAAAAGACAGTAGATAAGAGGGTGAAGCAGATTAATACCATCCTGATCTGATAAGGTTTACTGCAAAGGACTGTAATAAAGCTTATAATATGGCAATCTGATTACCAGAGGAAAATGTTTCAACTTCTTCATCAGTCACCTGTTTTTACTTACGAGCCCTCTGTATTACCTGTATTTTAAATCCTACAGGGCAGTAACTTGGTATTTATAGCCAAAAGTGCCAAGCATACCTGTATTCAGTGTTTAGTTATTATGTATCTTGAGATGCGCATGAACCTCATGAGCATTGTCAGAGCTCTGAGACTACAACATATCATGAATGTTAGTAAACTTATGGCCATCCCACAGATGCAATATGCAATGCAAAATGAGGCACTCTCAAGAGTAGACGCAAAATACGTAGGAATTAGCAAATTTCCATTTTTTTACTATGGAAAAGAAGGATAAGCATATGTGTTATGTATACACAGAAACAAGTATATGTGGACATATTATATGTATGTGTCTATATGAAAATAATGCTGATAGTGAGAAGCATTAAAACATATTTGAAAGAAATAAAAGTTCCTTTATTCCTTCTTTACATTCTTTGCTTTGTATCATACAGTATGTTCTGGTCCTCAGTTATAAGTCAAAGTATACCAAAACTGATTTTTTTTTATCTGTCCATAGGATTCAAATAATTGCTATGATATGCGTGTGTGTTATGAACTTCAACTTAATTCAAATTTGCTAAAAGATTGTTAAGTCTTCAGTGAAATCAAAGCAAGTTTCTGTAAATCTCTATCTCCCACGTAGTTGATGTATCTCAGTTTGAACTGAATCTTGCTGGGAGATTTTCTGCTCATTTTAATTCAAAGTTTAAGGTGAACTCATGAGATGGAAAGCTAAGGCAATAGAAATGGCTACATATTGAATAGATCTTTCACAGTATTTTTTTTTTTCAACTGAATTATTTTATTATATATCTGATTTAACATGAAAAGTGATACCTTAGCATTGGTCATGATCAATAATTAATCTTAAGTAACTTTCAATTTCTAGAATACCTCTTTTGATGAAATAGTTTTCTGAATATCAATTTTTTTGGTAAAAAAAAGAATATAAACACATAATCAACAATTAGGAACATAGTACAGAAATAAACTGCCTCAAATATAAGTTCAGGGTTTATGACTGCCGGAAGCATGGAATACTCACTTAATCAGAAGGTTGTAAAGGTTTTCTACCCATGCTTTTACTTTACCTGCTACTGTGCACACTAAAACATTATGATGTTGGTATGTTGGGAAGGTACTAGAACTCTGTAGTAGCTGCTTACCTCATGAGTAAGCATATCGATAGTTTAAATCATATACTACAGTAAGGTAGTATTGTATGACAAACAGAGAATCTGCTTACTACAGCTTACACTATTTACTATAGTGTAGCTAATCATTAAAAGTCCCAGTTCTATCAGTAATAATGTCATGAATAAGTGGAACACACACCTGTTATATTCTGGAAAACATTTGGAACCTGAGAAAACTGAGCCCAAAGAAAACAAACAAACAAACAATCAAAGAAACAAACCTATAAAACCCAAATGCATAATCGCCCCGAAATCCTTCCTCCCCCTCAAGACCCACATAAAATTAAAGTTCACAATTCCTATTGGCCTCGTTTCTACATGTCTATTTCTTTGTTCTGTTCTCAAATTCCCTTCAACCCTGTTCTGTCTAAATGACTGAAAATGCACAAACGAAAACTGCTGTAAGCCTTCTCTGAAACATTTCTATTTAATACACTGAAGACTGTTCAGAGTTTGTTCAAGTTCAGTGCACCTGTAATTTTCTTTTTAACAATTTTGCTTCTGTTCCTTCTGTAATAGTATCTAAAATTTGAAGAATAACAATAAAAATATATTAAATGTTATCAGTGTGCTGCAATTCGGCATTACTCCCTATCACTTTAATATTAGATTTTTTCTTTAAAAGCAAACCCGCAGAAATAAAAAGTTATTTTTATCTTGAGATCAAACGAACAAGAACAGCAGCAGCACCATCAGTTGTTATTGAATTAAATCAAAAGAAGTAAAATAATCTACAATAAGAATGTCCAGAGTAGGAAACTTTCTTAGACCTTTGTTTAATCATTTTTAATCAGTGATTAAATTCTCAGGAGATACAATTACATTTTAGATCCTTACCATGTTGACTGTGAACTTTACATAGTTCCTAATACAAAACTCCCTAAATAATGTGCAGTTATCATAAATTCTCTGAGAAATATGTTTTTCATGAATATGTCTGATCTAGGAGGTCAACACTTACATTTTCAAACATTTATAAACTCAGATATAATTTTGCCTTGATCAAATCTGTAAGAAGAAAAATACTTATTTTATCCAGTAGGTATTTAACTCTGAATTTTCTTGGTCAGTTCTATACAAGCATAAAAAACACAAATTCAGATTCTTGATTTGTAACTTTCAATCCTTCTTGTATTATAGAGTTACCCAAGTAAGATCTTTTAAAAAATATTTTTAGTTTTTTTTTTTAATTTTTGCCTGTTAGTTACTTAAAAGAACTTTTCTTTTTCTTCTTTTTTTTTTCTCTTTCTGAGTGTTTACCTTTGGACAAAGTTCAGAATTACTGCACAGAGCTTATGTCACATAACTTAAATGTGTCTATACCCAAAGTAAATTCAAGAGAAGTAATTTCTTGGATATTTTATAGTCAAGTTTTAAATGTGACTTAATATTTCCCTTGTAAATTAGTTTTTCAGAATTATTCTCTGGACATGTTTTATAAGAAAAGCTGAGATCTTCCTACAGAAGACTGCTTCCGTCTCCAAGGAGCTCTTTTCCCTCTGGCAGGCAGATGTGTAAATCCAGTTTTGGTCTTGCATACAGGCATTCAGCTCGTCTTACTGAGACAACATATGTGGCAGATGATTTTGATAGAATGTTAAGTGCCTGGCTTGGCTTTTTAAAGTTCATTTTAATACATAAACAATATAGTCATAAAATATTTGTACTCGGTCTCACACTTAATCACTTCTGGCAAAATCAATATTTTCTCTCTGAATTTAATAGGAGCCAGTGGAAATAAATAGGAAACCGCTAATAAAAAGCAGTAAGTGACATTCTGCTTACAGCTTTGTTCATACTACCTTCAAGCTCACTGCACCATTCATGACTTCAAGGACTTAAATATATTTACCAGAAACAAAATTCCAATCTCAGCATTAATCTGTGCCCACAATGTTGGCTAACAGTTCACCACATCATCCACCTCTAAACCCCCAAAATTACTCTTTTTAACCGCACAGTGTTACTTCTGAGGGTAATGCATTTTTGTACTTTATATGTTATAATAAGTGTGACAGGTTGTTAACACAGAGCTGAGGCTATTTCACAGACCTTAAGGATTAGCTGGGGAAAGCCTTTTTAACAGCAAAACACCAAACTGTGCCAGTTATCTCTAGGGTGCTCTGAAACAGTGATTTCAGATATGACTATAATTAGAATACATTTTGCCTCCCTCTGGCTTCTTACATGTGTATGGTATTTGTGTGTAGACATAGATATCTCTAGGTAACAAAAAAAAAGTTCTGTATATTTGCCATGCATGAACATTTGATATTTTGTACAATGATCATTTTACAGTCCTGCTTATTTCTACCTACCAATGTGTCTATTTATCTACCTATTTATGAAATGCATATATTACTTTGTATGTATGAGGGGGATTACCCTAGAAACTCTTATTTCCAAAGAATCAGTAAATGTTTTTATGCAATACATATTTATAAACATCTCTGCTTTACTCACTGAAAAAGAAAACAGATGTTAGGGGTAGGCACACAAAGTATCATGATCCTTTAATTCTCAAAACCGGAATGCTTTTGCCAATTTTTTTTTGACAGCAAAACCAATACCGTGATAGTCCAAAAAGTATTAACATGACAAGTATTCCGTTGCTATTTCTTCTTTAGTCCATAATACTCTCTGTTTTCTGATATTATTATTCTCCCTCCCATCTCCTCTCTTCATACCTAGTTAACTTTCAGTGCTGTGTTAACAACCTAAGGATGGTATTTTGTCAGTTTATAAATTCATCTGAGATTACATGCTTTTTGTGCTCATGTGATAAGTCCAAACTGTGGCTAAATTAAGATAACTCTTTAGTGGTAGATTAATAACAACACACTCTGATCTGACTATTTATTGTATCTTTCAAGTTCTGGGAAAATTGTTGTATGTTCCTCTTTAAGAATTATAGTTGCTGTTGTTTTCGCATGTTGTTTTGCAAACATTCGTCAACATATTCTAGAAGTTGTTTGTATGATTCATAACCAGCCCTAAGGACAGAGCATTTGCTGCCATCCCATTACAGCCTGTTCACGTAAGACCTCTTCACTTGTTCCAATCTTCAGAGAAATCTCATGAATAACTGCACAAGTTGTCAAATATAATAAATAATTTGAGGGGAGAAAGAAATCATTATAAATATAAAATGTATTTAATGGCAAGTATTTAGTGTTGTTTAAACAGGCTTATTTACATTTTATTTACTGTCACCAGATCATTAGTGATATTTAAGCTTTAAGGACTTTATTTCTTTTAGAATACACTACAAATTATACATTAGTATCTTACTGGATAAATATGATTTTAACAGCAAGTGGTTTCCCTTTTCCTACATTCATGTGAACACAAAATATCCACCCTGAACAACCAGCTTTATTTTCCAGTACAGAATTGTCCGGTGTCCCAACAGCAACAAAGGTGGGGTGTGTTGACAATACTGTCTGTGGATCGACCCATGTATAACTGAGCCTGGGGGAACATTAGGGCCTGACACTGTCAAATTTTGTGTTTAAACTCCTTAGCTCTGGGCAGTATCTTCATATGAGCCAAGAAAATTCCTCTCTTCTCCCTTTCCAGCCCAGTGAAATAATCTGTGTGAATCACCCTTCACACAGAGGCGTTGGTGCTGCTTAGGAATTCTCCCTTAGCTCCTCTCTGCTCCATCCATGGATGATGCATGGATAACTTCATGGATAACTGCTTTATACAGATAATGCTTCTAACAAAATCTTGACATTGCAGCGGCACCACACATGGCAATTCTCAGTATATATGAGTTATCTGGTATTAGACTACTCCTTAAATTGCGAACATACTGCTTTCTCATTATCTGTATTGCCGTTCAATATTTACCCATCACTGTGATCAACCTTTGACTTTAGTGATAAAAATGCAAGACGCTATCACCATGTGGCCCTGTCATATTGTGTTGCCATTGCTAGTAACATGCTTTGTACTGAATTTGCAAAGCCTTACAACTGAGTTTTGTCAGGTTTCCTCTGTCTGAACTTTTGTTGACCTGCCTGCAGCCTTGATTTGACTGTAACAGCAATTTCTCTATTTTACCAGGTGTCTATGGCTCATTTGTTTTACTTTTGTTTATCTTTATGTGGTACGACTATAGTTTCATATATATATAGCAGTAATAAGCAGTTATTCTACGAACAATAAGACATTTATGACTCTAACACACTGATGAGGTGTAGACAAAAACAGGCCTGGTACGATAGCAGGGAGACACAGTGTGCAGCATAGAGAAGTACCTGCGTGGGAGGATTAGAGAGGGGGCACAGGCTTGGATCTGGGGACCACAAACTGTGAGCAGCTCACTAATCATCAGTTAAAGAAATGCAGACCTAAAGGTGGGCAAAACTCAGTTTTGGGAAGCAAAGGAAATGAAGAAATAGTATCTACATACATAAAAGGCATCTTATATAGTACATCTGGATGTAATAAGGAAAAGCAGATGAGTGGAGAATGCATGTAAATGTGTGTTAAAAAAAAAAAACAACATATAAAAAGGATCTGAAAGTGTCTCCTATAATGAGTAAGAAGAAACCATTGGCATGAACATCATATTCTTCTCAGTGAAGCACGCCAGATACCTGCAACTCTCTATAACATGCAACATGCTCCACACCCCATCCCACCACCAGAATGAAACACAAGGAGCCAGAGGAGCATGGAAAGGGAAAGAAGCATGCAGCAGGAAAAGGGATAGAAACTAAGAATTCTGTGTGTTATACTTTTAATTATATTATTAGTATTACCAAAATATGGCTGGAGCAAAATGCTCAGTACACAATGACCAACCTTCATGACTTTCAGGTTCCTGTACACTGTGCACTTATCTACTTATCAAAGGCAGTTTGTCACATCCTTTTCTCACTGTTGGGGCATCTATACTTACATTTTCCTGGAAATACCTGACCTGATATATAGTGGTATTGTATTTGTCCTTTTCACAGAGATACCTCATTGGCTGTTTACTTATTAGCAACTAACACATCCAAGTTTTTTACACTACTGACATTTGCAGTTCTTGACTCTATAGCTTACAGCTGAAGTCTCAGAAAAAGAGTTTCTTATATCTTACCAACAATAGCTTAGCCTAAAAAGTATTGTTTTGTGTAAAACTGGATCTAGACTTTTCATACCAACATGCCAACATACCAACAATTATTCCTTTATTCACTAAAATTCCTCCTAGTTTGAGCTATTTCCTGAATATCAAGATATACCTGCCAAGGAAGATTTAATTACTTTTGGCTACTAATTTGCAGCCAACAGTAATGGCATTTGGGAATGGTTGGGGGGATGGTGTTTCCCTTTTCTTTTCTTTTGCTTTTTTTCTATTTTCTCCCTGTAGTTCTAAAAGGACTGTCTTTATCCTATTTTATTATTATTATTATAGAGATATTGGGTCTTAGTGGAATATTGCAACTTCACTGAAAGGAAAGGGATTGAATTGGTAACCAGCCTGTCTTACTGTCTTTTCTAATAGTCATTTCTTTAATCTCAAGATTCATTTGAAGTTTTCTTAGGTTTGATATTTGAAAATATTATGAATCAAAAGTACCTTTTTGCTTACATATACCTACACTTAACTGGAAAACCCTGTTCACCAAAATGGTACAAAATGTGTAATCTGATGATATAACAATTATCTGTTGGTACACTAAAGAAATTAATGAATCTCTTTCCTTTAGCAAAATCACAGAATATAATGTAATACGTCACATTTTTGTCAATTATTGCACTGTCTCACAGAGGACAAATTAACACTGAAGGAATTTACTTACAAGTAGTATTCTATTTGCAAGTTAACAAAGTTAACAGGGATTTTGAAAACACTTGTGTCCTGGTTTACAACCTGTCTGCATAAGCTATTAATACAAGAAAGGAGGACTATCAGAGGCATGCTTTTTGCAAATTACATGTGAGTAGCTTCCACTAGTATTAACACATAATTAATCTCAAAATGATTTTTTACTATTAAAAGAAAATGGATATAACCAAATCTGGTGGTATAAATGTCATATAAATAAGCATATACCATTCTTGATAAATGCTGTGTAGGAAAACAAATTCAAATATGAGCAGGATCATACCTCCTCAGCATGTATAATATACATGTACATATATGTTTATATATATATTTCCTGTGTAAGTTTTTTTGATACAAAACACCTTGTCTTGAGTCTGAAAACGAGATTATGAACTGGCATTGAAACCTATACAAGAGAATAATTTACCAGCTATATTCTTATCCCAAGAGTCTGTAATATTCAACAAATAGTGGATGGTAAACTTAAATTGCTAGGGAGATTTTTTTCCTTTTTTCTTTTTCAGATATTCTTATCTATATTTAAAGGTCAGTGATGGCCCATAGGCACCTATTCAGTACATTTTTAGAACAGAAGCAAGATGTAATAAAAATGGAAATTAACACTGTAAATCCATGCAAATAATATATTCACTTATTTAAAAAATCCTATACTACAGGCTGCTAAAATATAGAACAATTTTATAATTATTGCTTTCTGAAGAAAATGGACTCCTGCAGTTGTCATGGCTGAACTTTGAGCAAAAATGTTAAGGTGATAATAGCACATGGGACTGGTGAACTCTGTTCCTCTTGATTTATAACACAGCATCCATTTATAGTTAAATGAATGTGCATGCTGTCTTTGTTCAATTTCTTTCTTCTGCTTTGTTAGCCAAATGGCAGTTTGATTTTAAAATTCTTCAGTGGTTTATAAAAACTTGAATTTCAGCTGCATAATTTTTCCAGGTGCTTTCTTCATCTCCATCTCAGTAATGGTAAATTTGATCTAGGTATATGTTGTGACTGAACTGTAAAGTTCAAGAATCCAAAAGCCTTGCAACATGACTTCAAGATTCAAGGAGCTGTCATTTGGGGCAGCTAAAATAGGTACATGTGAGCAGCGTATTTGTCTTCTGTCCATTCTAGAACAAATTTACCTTCCTTTCACTTATGGCATATACCACGTCATACAGTCTTTTGTTCATTTCAGGGTGAGGATGTTCAAAAAAGATATTACTGTGGAATACCTAATACATCATGATTTGTTATCCCAGAATAACTTGTTCATGTCCATAACCCTACTTAGCTGTTCTACAGATCTAAGTCACGTCTATCTACTTATCATTCTAATGTGAGTAAAGTTCTACAGCCTTTGGGACATATTTGAGTACTCTTGTATAATACTTCATTCTCTGAACAAACCCATTGGTTTCACTTTAAAGGCTCTCAAAGACTTCAATGAGCTGTGAAATTAAGCTCTACCCTTGTACTCTTTTCAATCTGAATTTCATCACAGACTTTTGTACAGCTGTTTTGTTGTATGAATGTTTGTGGAAGAGCTTTTAATTCACCTGAATCTCTGATATTCACACATGAATGACCATATTCATAATCCCACCATATAAACACGCAATTATTAGCAGAGTTTGACAAGGCAAAGTTGAACGAAGGTTGTGCAGGATAGACAGTCCTTATGATTAAACTGAGCCTTGAGGCTCCCTAAGATCCCATTTTTTACTGTTTTGTTTTGTTTTGTTGTTTTGTTTATCTAGGTGAGAATCTTTATGTCCTATGTACACTAGAATATCATGGGGTTTTTTCCCTTACAAGTACCCAATATGAATCGTGAAAATATTACTGAAATCAGTAAAGCTGTGTTAGTTTACAGTAGTTTAAGATTTTTCTCTTCAGGTTGAGGAGAGGAACAATATTTGAACAGATTTAACCTAAAGACTAGAAAATCCAGTAAGAAATAAAGAATAGATTTGGTTGTTGGAGAAATGCCTTATTTTAGGACAGTATTATGATTTTCAGGGAAACCAGTTTTGATTTTTGATGATTCTCAGTAGCAATGTTGTGTTTGAAAGCCAGGGACTGGCACTGATGCACTTTGTGATGTTCACCCATCCTGCTGGGTCCTAGTCAGAATCTATGCAGAGAAGAGGGGGAATAACTTTCTTGGAGTCAAACCCTGTAACACTACCAATGGAAACATTAGGGAGAGGGAAGAGAAGAGAGGAGTGTGTTGTGTTAATGACACATGAAAACACGGGGAATATGAAGCCTGTGTAATAGCACAGCCATTCTTCTCTTCGTATTCTCCAACATCCATAACTTATGGCTATTATACGCAAAGTCTGCCTGTACTTTGTAGACAGGGAGGATGGTGAGATACTGGATTACAGCCAGAAAGACAGTCTTACCATGTGCGTAAACAACAGCACACATGAGGTGACCCTCTATGGTAAGATAATATATCCTCTCAATCTGTCTTATGTATATTAGAAACCCTTTGAGCAATTACAACTAATGAGAAAATAATTACAGATCACAACTGGTCCATCAGGAAAATGAACAGGGAGAAAAAAGGAGCACCTATAATAAATATATTCTTTGATCAGCTCAGAGATGGAGTGCTTGTTGAATGACCTGTCCCAGTTAAAATCGGAAGTTTTTCATGACGATGAACAAAAGAAAATCTAAGACACAAGCACTTTCACTTGAAAATCCTGGTAAAGATAGGTTTCAGTAGACAGAAATAGCAAGTTTTGACTGTTTCAATCTAGCTTGCTCTTTATAGCTTTTCAGCATGTTTGCCTGAAGAGAGACCAAGTTAAAGTATGAAGATTGATGAAAAAGGTACATAAGTTTCTTTCAGAGAATTTTTGTCTCATTTGAGCAGGAGTCCCCCAGCCACAAACCATAAAGCGTTTTGGAACAAGGTCAGTAGAGCTGATATTAATCCTGATAGAAGTGGTTGATTCTTATAGCCATACTTAAAAGAGCATTTTCTTATGTGAATTTTATGATCTTCTAGCATCTTCACAGTCTGTAACAAAGTTTGAATATGAGCAGAACGTATTTTTACAGTGTGTGTTCATTATGGTACCTTTTATTTGTCTCTTATTTTCAGATTCAGTGCTCTGTGCTGCAATTTTTCTATCACCTGATATGACACAAGATGCAGGTCTTGGTAAACTCAATACAATTGTACTAAAACACTAGGTGGCCAGTGATTACATTTTTTTTTTTTTTTTGAGAAAGGCAGCATATTTGAAAAACGTTACAGCCAACACAGCTTATTTGAATATTAAACTTTTTCATACAGTTTATTGACAAGCTGTGGATGAGGACATTTAGTCTGGTATAAAATAGAACACTGGAGAGCTTTGTGCTGAATATTTAATTCAGTCATATTATCAGTAAGTGATATTGGTGATTAATATTTTTTCCATTGCAGTGTTAAAAAACATTTTTTTATCACTTGAAACATCAATTTATTATAAACTACAAAAGCATGGTCCAAAATAACGAGAAAGTGACATATCTGTTGCACGTACACACTGGTCCCCACAGTCTGAGGAGCCAAATTGTCATCACAATACTTTGATGCCTTTCATTCCTGAATACAGATTTGAAGGGATGATCTTTGACTGTTTGTCCATCTGCCTATCTACCCATGAATATTATAAGATATATGAAGGCATTTTTTACAAATATTAAATTTAATTAAATGCCCTCAGAACACCAGGAGATAATACATGCATGACATTTGTCCTGAAATATTGGCTGGCTTTCCATAACAGCATGTGTGGCTACAGTACGTGTTAGCAAGACTGCCAGCCTGACACCTGCACTAAGCAACAGACTCACCCTAATGTAATTTAATAAGATGTCTTTTGTTATTAACCAAGAATTGTATGTTGCCAGTTGAGGTGGAAAATAGGTCCCAGAGGTTGTTCTCCCTTATTTCACCTGCAGTTATTTTTAGGGAGCTTTAATATTTAAAAGTCTATTACTAATTTCAGTGTTACTCGCACAAACCTGCTTTGTAGTTCTATTGCCAAATTATCCCTTGAAGGCAAGTGCTGTAAATAATTTCTCAGTTCTGTTCCTAGACACTTGCCAAGTTCATTATCTAGCTTTCCCACAATCCTTCTATTCTGACTTTGATTGTGAGTGGTAACTAAGAAACAGTTATGAGATGCAATCACAAACTGTGGCAGTCTTTTCAAAAGCTGAAGATGGTCCCCGAGCTCTCTGATGAAGCCAGTGGCTCAGCTGCTCTTGCTTCCTTAATACTTCATTTATCTTTCGATTTGGTCAACTAACAGAGCAGCAACAAGAGTAAACATAAAACAGGCACTAGGAAGCAGACATGATAGCCAGAGAGAAAGGAGGCTCCAGAAAATCAGCTGGCTGGAGCTGATTATAGAATTCCAATATTTAACTTCTAACCATCAATAATTTGTTCTTGTGTTCTTATATTTCGTTTTCTTATCTCTCACATTGTCAAAAGTCTGAAATAATTTTTAAAAATGTAAATAATTATTCCATGAAATTTTTTCTTGAGTTGAGGCATGAGTTTCAGGATCAAAAGAATTGCAATGTAAAGTTGTCCTTATTTTATACAGCCTTATGATGAAAAAACACACCAAAATTGAAGCATCACAAATTGCTCATTTGTGAAAGTCATACGTTTATATGTGTTAAACATAGGACAAAAAAAAGCAAGGTTGATGTGCAAATACAGACACCTAGTTATACACTGAAAAGTAATCTTAAGCATCCATGTGCAGTTCAGGTCCTTAAGTTTAGGCACCACATAACAAGATACGACTGCAGTCATTCAAGTTCACGTGGTAACTATGTGGCAGAATCCATAGCAGAATCCATCTTCCAGCGCCACATCCTGGCATCACTCAGCCCCTCTGACTTTGAGTAATACTATTTTCTCTAACTCTAGGCATTTGGCCTCTACAGATTGACAACCTGAAAATTAAAATACTTTACAAGATCCTGGCATTTCAGGGTGAAATCTGGTCCCAGTAGAAAAGAATGTTTATACCATTTCAACTGTTCACTTCAAGGAGAGATGGGAAAAAAAAAAGAAAGAAGAAGCCAGAAAGAAGAGAAAAAAAAGGGAAAGAAAGAGGGAAGGAAAGAAGGAAAGCAAAATGGAAAAAGAGAAACGTCAGGTTCCTGACTTTGAAAACTTCAGTGCTGCAAGAAATGCATTACATTCTTTTACTTTTTTAGTGAATAAATTATGTATGTAGTATTTTAGTCACAGGCTACTTTAAATTCAAAAGCTACATCTCTGCTATTAAATTAAATAGAGTCAGGCATTATTCCTAAGAGCTGGAACTTGATGGCACATGTTGTTAAATTCTTAAGGCAGGGTCTCACATAGTTTTTTCTGGGCCAGTCAGCATGCTTATAAACAACTTCTGGGCACAGTCAGAGGTTTACCAAGGTACAGGGAGTTTTCTGCTTCTGAATAAACATTTGATAAGACCATCTTGTTTTAGGAGATGGGAGAGTTTTATAGTATGAAAGAAATTTTTCTATGTCTGTTCACTTGAGTGCTTGAGAATAACCCTAGCATCTTTTAATTTGTTTGGATAGACACAATAACACTCTTATTTGAAAAAACAGAATGTAATTACATCATATAAAATAAATAAGTATTCTATACAGTAAGACTGTATTCAATCCTAATTACAGTATTTTTGAGG
>VZTQ01009361.1:0-11490 GCA_013400755.1 Pelecanoides urinatrix
GTTAGTAGCAGTTAGGATAATTGTCTTGCTGAACAGAGAGGAGGGTGGAGGGGAGCAGGCACAAGGGACTTTTAACGGTGTTTTATTTAGGTTTTGAGCTTTGGTGCATGCCTGGGGTGCAGCTCGGCGCGGCCCCATGGCAGAGCCTTCCTTGCACCCCTTGGAGCAACCTCCCCCAGCAGCCGCGTGGAAATGCAGCTGTAACGAGCCCCCCTTCGTTTGCGCGCGAGGGGCAACTGCGGAGAGGCCGAGGCTGGTGGCACACGGGTGACCGGTGGGCGGCCACCAGGCACGGCATCGCAGTTCTATAGGAGAACGCCGCTACGCGGTTAGTGGGAGACGCCAGAAGGATTTATTGGGAAAGCACTGGGTCAGCTGGACTGCTGTATGTCCTGGGTTAGCGTTGAGATAGATAGTGGTTGAATACAGAGTAAAACTCTCCCTTCGTGTGTGTGTAAATACATATATATATACACACATATATATATGCATGCTTTCCCTTCGTGTGTGTATATATATGCATGCTCCTCTTTGTGTGTGTGTATAGATGCATGCTGCCCCTTCATGTGTGTGTGCATATATATGCACATATACACATATATGTATCTGCATGTATGCACACGTGTAATTAGAAGTGTCTTTAGGTGTCCCATAACAAAAATGGCATTAGTAAAGGGCATGAATTTTCTTAATGTTCCAGCCGAGCAGCTCTTGGCCAGAATTCCAGCTTTTTATTAAAATTTTATTCAAAGCCTTCATCCACGGTAGTATTTTTTCTGTCTTTAAGATCTTAGTGCTTATAAATGTCATCACCCCTGGCTTTTATTTTGTTCCATGAACTCTCGCAGACTCTGGGAAGCAGCAGCGGTTTATTGTTCTAAGGAGCCGCTCTGCGGGTCGGGAGCTGCCGGCCCCGGGTAGCGCCTGGCGAAGCCGCCCCGATGCAAACGCACTATAAATAATCATAATGTAAAGAGACACTGTCAGCTTAAATACATCAGGCTTGTTTTCTTGCAGAGTGGCAATTTGCTCTGTCATTTATAGTTATGCAAAGTAAGGGTAAAATAGTAATATCCTCATCTGCTAATAGCTTACAAGCGGCTCGTCAGAGGCGAAATGGCTGTGCAGAGCCAGGGCGAGGAGCGTCGGGCTGCGAGAAGCCTGGAAACACCTCGTGTCTGGCACCGCGGGCTCCGACAGCCGGTCAGCTTTTAAGACTTCTCCACTTGGGCGTGTTTCCTTGCTGCTTGTGTTTCCCCAGCCTCTTTCATTTGTTTTTCCAGCCCTTTGCACCCTGGGCTCCTAACTTTTCGTATGCTCTTAAGCGAAGCTATTATTCCAAGGGACAGTTTTATATCAAACCTTGTTAAAGCTGCTTTGCTTTAACAGGCATTTTGTCTATAGCTGTCAGTTGTGCAAAAATGCTTGGGGTGCTTGACACGCAAATGTTGAAGTTATTTCTTCCTGCAGGAGCGCTGGGGGTCACCGCTCCGCTCGCAAACAGGCGTACCCCAAAACCGCAGCACCCGGCCGGCACAGGACCGGTGCCCGAGCTCTCCCACTGGCACACGCCGCCAGGCAGGGATGCTGCAGGAGGTAAGGGGGGGCTCTCTATACCAGCGAGGATTTCGAGACGTAAGAATTGTAGAATCACAGAATCACTAAGGTTGGAAAAGACCTCTAAGGTCATCGAGTCCAACCCTCAACCCAACCCCCCCATGCCCACTAAACCATGTCCCCAAGCGCCTCATCTCCACGTCTTTTAAATCCCTCCAGGGATGGGGACTCCACCACTGCCCTGGGCAGCCTGGGCCAAGGCCTGACCACTCTTGCAGGAGAGAAATTTCTCCTCATGTCCAACCTAAACCTCCCCTGGCACAACTTGAGGCCGTTTCCTCTCGTCCCATCGCTGTCACTTGGGAGATGCTACGCATCAGCTAATTACTGGGCAGCCAAGTGGTGGCTTCCCTCGCTGAACACAGCTCTTTAGTAAGCGGCTCATTAAGTAACGAGGGCTTTGCTCCCTTGGCGGTGTTAGCGTGGGCTGGTGATGCTGCCCTGCACTTGGCGAGGACGAGGCGCCCGGGAACGGGCGGCTTACACTGAATTTCTTACTTATCCTCCTGACCTGCCCCCGCCGGGATGGCAGGCATGACCCGGGCTGGGTCTGGCCATTTCCAGCCTGTTCTGGCTCTGACCCTCCCAGAGGGTTTGTTCCAGGTCAGTATTACTTGGTTGTCTCCAGGATTAGCTGACAGCTCTTTCCTCTGGCTCCCCGTTGCCCGAGGGATCTGCTGCGGGTGATGCTGACGTGCTTGTTTGAACGGTACCAGCAAAAGTGGCCGAGGAACCCCCCCGCCTTGGTCCTGCCGTGTGCCCACGAGTGCCCAGCAAAACTGGAGGAGGGTTTTGCCTCCAATTGTGGGTCTCGAGGTCAGAGCGACCTGGGTTTCAGGGCCAGTTAGGTCTGGGAGCGTACGTTCCTGACAATACAGGACTGTTTAAGGCTACACGGCGAATCCCTGGTTGTCAGTTTGTTTCAAGCAAATCTACGGTGTCTGCTTGATATGCGGAGCCAGCGGCATGTGGAAGTGGGATTTAACGTCAAACGAGCCATAAGAAATGGCAGCGACGGCCCCAGCTTCCCCGGGGCGCTGGGGAGAGGCTGGGGCACAAACCCCTAATTCCAGCAGAGGTTTTTCTCTCCGACGGATGTCCCGCTTGAGCATCCTTCTGCCTGGCTCTGCCCCGTGTTTAATCCCAAGCCGTGGCTGCCGGGCTCCCCCCCAGCAGCTCAGCAGCATCAAGCGCATCCCCCGGGATGCTCTGCTCCCCGCAGGCTGCTCCCCTGGGAGCAAACCCATCCACCAAGTATTTAATTGATTCGTCATTTTCTGCCTCCCCCTTATAGGTACGAGTGTTTTCCTAACCCTTCTAATTCATGCAGGCTTGTTTTTTCCACTGTGGGGCTTTTTTTTCCCCTCCGCTGTGCACAAACAGACAAGATAGCTTAAGAGCTCTTATCTGCAAAGGAAAAAAAATAGTCTTAATCCCCATTTAATAACATAATATCAGCAGGTAACATGTTCAATATGGCAAAAGAACTCCAGCACCAGGTCAATAGGGTAGCTATAATTTTTAGCAATAAACAAAGCCTGCTTTTAATTACTTCTGTGAAATTGCTTGATCCATGCATGATTAAATATTCATTCTGTGTAACTAGACAGTTTCTTTGTATATAGATCCATATTAAATTTAGCTGGCATCCTGCCCACACAACACATCTAATAAATTCCTTTTAATGTGCTGCAGCTTTGAAGACATTTTCCCTCCCCTCCTCCCCCCCCCATCTAATTTGTATAAATAGCTGATGTCTCTGCCTTACCTGGGCGACCGTGTGCCCGGGATACACATGGAATCTTTTAGGAAGGGAAATGATGGAATTTGGGGGAGACATGGGAAAAATAAACCTTCTGATCGCTCGGTGATGGATCTGCTAGGGGAAAAAGTGACTCTCAGACCTTGTTTTTTCACTGGCTTGCCAGCTAACTACTTTGGCAGCGTGTGCAAGAGGAAAAAAATCCCTCCTTTTAAAGTAAAGCCAGGGCTGATGTAAATATTTATGTAATATTTTATTACAATCTGAATTTACTTCTTGATTGAAAACATTTCCTAGTAACCTCTGGAAAATCAAATTAATATGTAATTTACGTGTCTTGATTTTATTTTTTTTAATAGCGGTTTTACCAGGAATGCTGGTGTCCGTAGGCAGGGCAGAGAGGTTGGGTCTCGAGGTACGCGATCGGTGCGGGATGCCCGTGGATAACCTTGCCTGGATTTAAAGCCCTGCTCAGGAACAAGCTGGGTTTCCTTGGAAAACCCTCGTCCTCCCCGGGGCTGGGGCAGCTCAGCCCCTCGCCAGCGGCAGCAGCAACCCCCCGCTGCTTTTTCTGCCTCTCTAATTGCACGAAGGCGCGTGGATGGATGCAGCGCGATGCTGACCTGAGCCGCGTGCGAGCAAGCAGGCACACGCATCTCACGTGGGCTGCGGTAATTAATAGGTTCGGGATGTCCACCCAAACCGGGCAGCCCAAGCGTTCCCCCCTGACTGCCTGGCACGGGGAGGGGGCTCCTGGAGAGAGGGGATGGGTGAGATGCCTCCGGGTGAAAGCCGAGGTGTGAGCACGAGCGCGGGGGAGCGCTGGGCAGCACTCGGCACGCTCGTCTTCGAGGCTCTGGGACGAGCGTGATACCCCAGCCTTTCGGATGGGCTAAATTCAAGAGTTGGGCTTTTCCTAAAAGCTGACAACTTCTCATTTAGCCCAGCCAATCCCTCTCACCTCCAACCACGGTGCCTGGGGCTGTTCCTGCCCGCGCTCCTGCCCGCAGCCTGTCCGTGCCAACGCCCCGCCGAGCATCCCACCGGCTCTGGTGGGACCGGGGGGTCCCGGCTTGGGAGGACTTTGAAGTCCCCCCGGCAAGGGACCGGGGCTGGCTGGGAGGGCGAGCGGCTCTGAGGTCTCTGCCTCAGCTGATGGGACAAGGATCTCCAGCCGGCGAGCACTGTGCTCTCGCAGGGTCCCTTTTGCATCTCCCATCCGCCCTGCGGCGTAAAGGGCCCCCCCCCTGCACCCTCCTCCCTTCCAGCCGGTGCTCGGGTGGGGAGCATGGATGGAGACCCCCAGCCCTGCTTTAGAGGCGTCAAGTCATGGCAAAAGCATTTGCCCAAGCGAATAGCAGCGATGATTTGTGCTCCTCTCTTTCCAGAAGGAACAAGGGGATGGTCATGCAATCCATCAGTCAATGGGGGCCAGAGAGGAGCAGCGGCTGGGCCGGCTCCAGCACCAGCAATGCCTCCCAGCAGCAGGCGGGGGTCCCCCAGATGCACCCGATGACATGGTACTCGAGGGTCTCGGTGTCACCCACCACCCACGGAGGTCTCTGGGCCAAGCCTCTCTCCATCCGTGTTTTGTTTTCCACCACAAACCTCTTTATTGATGTGGCAAATTGAATGAAATAGCTAGCAGGTTTTAAAATTAATAATGTATTTGTTTCTGTCATCAAGACTGCATTGTTTAAGGAAATCTAATTCAGCAAAACATAATTAAGGAAAAAAAAAACCCACCCTCTTAAATAATCAAATCTGCACTGATAAAGCTAAATCCAATCCTGCTTCCAAAGGCACCAGCAGTGGTTCGGCTGGTGCTGACCGAGCTCTCCTTGCCCGCGGGGGGGGTCGGGGTGTGCGGGGGCCTGAGCACGGCTCAGGAATAGTCAGCCGGCTCAGCTTATGGCCTCCTCGCCCCGTTGCAGTGGAGTCTCAGGAATAGTCCAGTTTCTGGCTGAATTCACAGTATTAATTAGCGAGCCCGTGTTTCAGACTAGAACTTGTTACGCGTTATCTTCTGTGGCAGCAGCTTCTGTAAAAGACTTCCTCTGCTTTTCTCCCCCTTTACTTTCAACCTCACATTCAGGCTTTTCCAATCAAAACAAAAGGATGTTTCATCTAATGAGGATGCCACTAGTGTTTAGGAAGCATTATTTTTATTGTATGGTACAGAAAAAAAATATGAATTCCTTGGAGGCCCAATACTCAAAGCTGGAGTAACAGACTGCTTTTAAATTTGCTTGTAAGGAAGTAGAGGATGTGTGCCTGTAAGGAGCAGGCAACTACACTAAATGACTGGCAAGCCAATTAGCTTGCTTTAAAACATTGTATTTATTAGAATGAAAATAAAGGCAAAGTTTTTAAAGGTAATTGCATCTTTTAAATATCAGTATTCGTGATCCATGGTTGTCTCATAAATATGCATTATTATATAATCCCTTACAAAGGAGCACAAAAGGTACGCTAAGTGTTTGAATTTATGACATGAAATAAAACAAAAAAAGCAACAAAAGCAAAGATACTTGACTTTAAAAGCCCAGCCCGGCACTTAGCTCTCCCCTGGCGTGCCCGGGCATCGTGGCATGCCCGGTGCTGGGTGAAATGAGCCTTGGGAGGCCGGTGGTGGAAGAGACGGACCCTGCACCACGCCGGGAGCCCTCGCCAAGCTGTGCAGGATGGACCCAGCGGCACCCGAGACCTGGACCAGCACCGGGAACCACCCTGCGTCTTGCAGGTAAGGGACCGCTGGGCTTCGGCTTCTGCCGGCAGCACCGGCACGGCGGCTCCTCCCGCATCCCTGCGTGGTTTTGGTCACCAACAGCACTCGGGGTCCCCCGCGCTGTCCCTGTCCTCACCCCATCGAGGCAGGTGACCTCTGTTAGCATCCTCGCTCAAAACTTCTTGAGCTGAGGCTCTTCAGCCCAGCTTTGACCCAGAGTTTAGTCCTGAGCCTGAGTATTCAATTAGTGTGCAATTAGCAGCCGGTGTATGCCAGGGGGGGACACCCAGCGCGGGGTGGGGGCTGCTGGGGGGTGATGGGTGAAGGTGGCTCTGCACTCCCGTGGCCTTCACTGTGCTCCCCAGGGACGGATGGGGTGTTTTCACCTCTTAAAAGGTTTCGACCCTGCAGAGCTGTTCAGGACTCCTCCAGCCTTTTCTCAAGAACACACTGGAGGACATTCTTACATTAAAAATGCAGTTAGCAATAGCCGAGCCTCCTCTGAGGGACGGGTGGGAGGGCGGGGGGTGCCCAGACCCCTCCTGCCTGGCCGGGGTGCCCTGCACCCGCAGCGAGCAGGAGCGAAGCAGCAGCTGTCGTGCTTGTCCCTGTGCCGGGACGTCCACGGCTGCACTGGGAAGCTCAGGAGCAGAAGCTTATGGTAAATTTGGGCCAAAGTCGTGGGGTTTATCTTGCCCAACGCACCGTCGGCTGCAGCGTTCCTGCTCCGCAATCCCGTGCCCGTCTTTCCCACACTGAACTGGAGACGCGACCTGGCACCTCACGAGCTGGTTTTGACCCTAAAGCGTACAGAGAGCCCGGCCCCGGAAAAAAGAAAACCTGCTATTTCCCACCACTTACTGCCCGTTGCAAGCGTCCTAGCGAGCCCCGCTGTCCTGGAGGAATTTGTGATAAATGTTGGCAAATACCGGTGTTGAAAACCCGGCTGAGGGGTGGGAGAGGGGAACGTGGGTTTGTTTAAGCCGGCGGAGCTACAGGGCAGGGGCTGCGGGGTCCCCGCGATCTGATTAATTGGCTTGGGGGGGCGGGGGAGGAAAACCGCCCGCATCGCTCCGGGCAAGCGCGGCTCCGCGGCCTCCTGCTCGCTCAGAAAATTTCCTGATTTTATAACCCAATGGAGAGCGCGCGATAAATTACCTGAAGTGGGAAAGTTTGAAACGGTCTTAATTTTGCAGTTGTGCCCAAGTTTGCCACATCTGGCGCGACAGCAGAATGAAGGCGGTCCCCAGCCCCCTCTCAAGCATCCCTCTGCGATAATTAGCATGAGCAGGAACTAATCAGGTGTTGCTTTTCTTTTTCCTCCAAGAGAAAATGTAAAGGGGGTTATATTCCTGGCAAGAGAGTGCAGGTTCTGTGTGCGAGGATGATGGCGGGTCCCTCCGGTGAAAGGGAGCGGCTGCTTTTGAAGGGAAATGTTTTTTGGGAGGGATTTCACGTCACCTTGCAGCCGGAGGGGCCAATACTGCATCAATCAGCGATGCTAAAAATGAAAGTGTTGAGAAGGTGAATAAAGACAGAAAGGTAAATTTAGCTTCTCTTTTCCCCCCTCGAGGTGATAAGTGCTACCTGCGCTCCAAGCTTTGCTGGAACGTCGCGCTTTAAGACTAAACTAATAGAGGTTGCTAGCGTGTGCAATTTGGAGCTTACGCTGTAAGAACCTAACTTAGTCGTCCCCTGTGGCTTTATTTATGGCTCTGGGAGAATTAGCCTGTCAAGCGAAGAGTGTCGCTGGAAGAAAGCGATCCACGGTAGGGCCGTGCATGGGAAATGCTGGAACCGCGCTTGTGTTTCAGTCGCCCGTGGACCTCTGCATCGCTGGTGAGGGGAGAGGTTTTCTCCCCAAAAAACCCCTGTGGGTTTGGGGTGATGTCTGCCTCCGTCTGCTCCTGGTGTGCTGTTGGGAGCTGGCTTTCACGAAAACAATACGCATGGCTGGATAATGCCGTGAATGTCTTTAACTCCCCGTCCTGCTGCTGGTAAAACTCGTAGTGTTTAGTCCTTGGCTGCCGAAGGACTGGCCTCTGCGGTGGCTTTTGCTGCACCAGAAGGTTGCGTCCCTCCTCCTCTCTCTCTGCTTACCTGCAAAATCAAGACTTAAAAGACTTCTTTAGTTGCTTGGCAAGCTGAGGCACGAGTTAACCAATGTATGTATGATGTTTTGAGAACACAAAGCGCACGCGTTGATAGATTCTTGTTCTCTTATAAGTGAAGTGCTGTAGGTTCAACCTGACAACGCGGCGCAACGCCGACTAGGTGCAGCGTGACGTGGAGCTTCAGCATCTTCCTGCTGCTTATTTTCCCTCATTATTCCAGTAATAAGTTGTTGTTATATGATAAAACAGGATAATTACCAGCTACCTTTTGGAAGGCAGCTATCAGCAACAATTGCAGACTATATAGCGGATTGAATTTATTTTCTGCCATTTTGCATTCTTTTCCAATCTCTCTCAGGGTAAATAGGTTCCTGCAGCTCCTGCCATTTTCTATTCATTCTGGGCTTTGTTAAGAAAATGAAGCATCAGAATTGAGCATCTCTTCTATTTTGTGACTTGCGGATGCTGTGTGTGCGGCTGGAACCGCAGGCACAAGGACGATGCTCATCAGGCTGCGTCTGACACCAGCGTCGACACCTGGGTATGTTTTTTTTTTCCTTCTCTCTGCCCTTTTTGGTGTCTCCAAACGTGAGGGCTTCTGGCGAGAGCTGGAAGTTGGGCTGGGCCAGGGCAGGAGCAGAGGAGAGCGTGGGGCAGCAGCACCGTCCACGGCACCGGCGCCTGGGACTGCTCTTGCCTCAAATTCACCGGGAATTAGCCATGCCAGTTCTGCTAGCAAAACACAGGCACAGTTGGCTGGCTGATCTGCATACACAATTACCAAAATCGCATATGTAAATGGGGTAACCGCGTGGAAAAGCTTACCACGATTCACCGTTTGCAGGCAATCACCTGGTGCCGGCACGTGCGTTGGCCGCGGCGCTGCGCACGCCTGGGTCCTGCTCCAGCAGCTCTGCCGGTCCAGGAGGGCACCGGAGGGCCGAGCGTGGCCGTCCTGTGTCTCGGGAATGGCCAGCGAGGCCAGCAACCTGCCCCGGTCCTGCCGGCAACGCTGCCCTTGCCTTTCTCCGGCTGCACAAGGGCCGTCGGGGCAGGACGGGAGCGACGGTCCCAGCGGGCAGCGGGTACGGACAGACGGAGCGGAGCCAAGGGAGACGTTTGCCCGTGGAAGTGGCCTGAACTTTCGGGAGGCTTTGATGCTCCAAGTGAGCATTTAAATAATCTTACCTCTATTTATTTTTGTTGCTGTATGGCTGCTCCAGAAATGGCCAGAGAGATTTAAAATTGCTCCAGACTAGGAAACATTAAAGCCCCATCCAGTGCAGCATACATTCTTTTTCTGTCTGTCTTAGTTATACACTAAACCCATGGAAATTAGATTTATAACAGAAATGCTGGGACAACCTTTGCTCCTGTGTTGCCACCGGCTGCTGCTGCAGTGTTTTTCTAATGCATCTTTTCTTCCCTCCTGCCTTCCCTCCTCGCTCTCGTCTCTCCCAGCAGCAACGGGTGCTGGGCTTTACCTGGCATCTCCCCTAACGTGACTGTGTTTAAAAACCCAGCAGCCCTCTATTAAAACACACCCTGCCCTGGCAGGTACCGCAAGCTCCCTGACTCACCTCCCCGGGGTGTTCCCAGCTCGCCCTCGCTCCAAATCATGGAAATTTCCCTTCTTTTCCCCTCCAGGAGCTGCAGCTCTGCTGCCCAGCCTGCAGGGTCCTTCCTGGGTGCCCGAAGGACGGCTCCCGGCGCCCGCAGACATCAGCCGAAGCACGGGCAGCCCTGGGAGCTCACCCCGTACGACGGGACCCCCCGGCAGCAAGGAAGACCACGCGTGTGTTGTGAGTCCCACGAGGCTTTTTCCACGGCTGGAGCTGGATTTTGGTGGCTCCTCATTTTTCCTTTGCCCATCGGTAGTGGCCGTGCCCTGCTGAGCTCGTTTCCACGGGGAGTGACCCATCCTGAACCTCTCTTGGCCGTTTCGTGCTGACAAAGCTCTTTGGCTCGCCGTAGGGTTTCCCCGGGGACGTGGGGAAGGAGGTGTCCCCGTGACGTGGCCCTGAGAGCGTGTGCTCCTGGACATCGCTCCGCGCTTTTCCCCCCTGCTACTGGTTTTGCAAAACGCTCACCTGTTTTGAGCAGTTTGGCTCAAAACTTTTATTGGCTTTGGCTTGAAACTCCCATAAGTGATTTGCTGAGGGGACCAAAGCTTGAATGGTTTAGATCCCATCGGTGCAGGGGCTGGCCTGGATAGCCCAGCACGGGCTTCAGCACACGACAAAATACCTTGCTGATGCCCTAAGAGCAAATCGCCTTGTTTTTAGCTCCTGTTGCTGAAGGAGATAGTGGGGGAGATGCATTATCGGGTTCCTTCCAGGGACGTTTTGCTTTATGGTTGGTTTCATAAGCTGGTGTGACTGGAGCAGCTCACTGCGTGGCTGAGTGCTACCTAAGTAGGGCCCGGCATTAAAGAATAATGCTAATTTTTCTTAAGAGGTGGCAGTGCTAATGGCTTTTTTGATTACACTGCATGCTTGGTTCTTCTGCTTAGCCAGCAAAGAACAGACACTCCCTAAGCGAACGTGCAGCACGTCAAGGGGAGGAGGGGAAGGGGCAGGGGTGCCCTCGCCCCTCGCTCTGCGGCGGCTACGGTGGCATTTTCAGACGACAAGGACGGGTCACAAACAGTGCCGCAAGTCTCACGTCCACGGCGTCTTTGTCAAACTGGGCCTCTCTTGGGTTTTTTTCCCTGGGGTCACCGGGAAGTTTCCCGGTGATTTCAGGGGGCTGGGTGCGAGCCACGGCGGCGAGGAGCAGAGCTGGGTGGGCAAAGCTCTGAGCACGGAAACCCTCCCGAAACGCGAGGGCTTGGCGCCCCGTGGGCTCTGCCAGCTCTTCCCGGGTTTTGTGCGATTGGGAACGCATGCTACTCGGGTTTAATAATTAATCGGGGCTTTATTTAAGTCCGTCGCTACACTGTACTGCAGTAGTGATTCATCAGATACGTTCTTATAATGTGTACACTGTAATTTTTATTAGAAGGCACTTCTCTTGCAAAAAGCTGGTCGTTACCTGTTTGTGTTCAAACCCGTCATTAGTTACTATGTATCGTGGGTCAATACACAGGCATAAAACAATCCCTTTTCTTCTCTTGCAATGATTAACCTGCCTATCAACAGCGTCTGTTTAATATCTCTCACTATAAACAGTCGTTATTTGCAAGTATAGCCAGATGGGCAGATAATTTAAAACATAACTTAGAATCTATTTTAGGTTTTAGAGGCCTAACTTAAAAAAAAAAAAAAAAA
>VZTQ01009361.1:11499-33058 GCA_013400755.1 Pelecanoides urinatrix
AAAAAAAAAAAAAAAAAAAAAATCATAGAAATGCCCATGCAATCACACGCCCAATTTGCGTGTGTAATTACCTTGATTACATGTGTGCTTGTGGTAATTGTCACCACAGATGGCATTTGGATGCATGAATGGTCACTTGTGCATGCAAAACCGCGCCGCATACCACACCGGGGTAATTGCACATGCAAATCGAATGCGTGCCCGGCGCAGAGCGCGGCACACAGCGCCGGGGCAGGGCAGCCGCGGGCGGCTCTGCCAAACCGCTGCCCGGTCTCCGGGAGCCGGCTCGGTCCGTGGCTGGGGTGTCCCTGCGGCAGCGCAACGCGGCTGCGCGTCCCGGCTGGGAGAGGCTGGGCCCCTCACGACAAGAAGGACATGGAGGGGCTGGAGCGTGTCCAGAGAAGGGCAACGGAGCTGGGGAAGGGCCTGGAGCACAAGTCTGATGGGGAGCGGCTGAGGGAACTGGGGGTGTTCAGCCTGGAGAAGAGGAGGCTGAGGGGAGACCTCATCGCGCTCTGCAACTGCCTGAAGGGAGGTTGGAGCGAGGGGGGGTCGGTCTCTTCTGCCAAGGAACAGCGATGGGACGAGAGGAACCGGCCTCAAGTTGTGCCAGGGGAGGTTTAGGTTGGACATGAGGAGAAATTTCTTTCCTGCAAGAGTGGTCAGGCCTTGGCACAGGCTGCCCAGGGCAGTGGTGGAGTCCCCATCCCTGGAGGGATTTAAAAGACGTGGAGATGAGGCGCTTGGGGACATGGTTTAGTGGGCATGGGGGGGTTGGGTTGACGGTTGGACTCGATGACCTTAGAGGTCTTTTCCAACCTCAGTGATTCTGTGATTCTATGCCACGGGCAGCCGGCGGGTGCTGGG
Source organism: Pelecanoides urinatrix (assembly GCA_013400755.1). Taxonomy (NCBI): domain Eukaryota; kingdom Metazoa; phylum Chordata; class Aves; order Procellariiformes; family Procellariidae; genus Pelecanoides; species Pelecanoides urinatrix. The sequence goes on from VZTQ01009361.1 coordinate 12,367, forward strand.
CTGGTGCTGCCTTTTGTGCCCTCGCTGGTGCTGGTGGGGGTGACCCCGTCCACCCTCGTCCGCAAGACAAATCCCTCTTCAAACGCCTTTTCCGAGGCCGTTTCCTCTGCTGGCTCCACGTGCCCCGTGAGAAGGCGCAGCCCTGGCGAGCGTTGCTGCAGCGGCCGTGCAAAAAGCCTGGGAGAGGTGGGGTTTGCCCCGGGTTGTGCCCCCCGTTAGCGCACCCATGGCCCCCCATTAGTGCACCCATGGCCCCCCGTTAGCGCACCCACAGACCAGCAGCTCTCGAGGCCACGGCTCGTGCTCGCTGCAACCCCCCGTCCTTGGCTTAAAAGAATTAAAGATGCCTGATGCTGTACTTAGCAGGGGAGGAGAGAGAGCCTTAGGAGGCAGTCTATCTAAAAGTTATTATTAATTTTTATTGCTGCATGGATTTAGAGATTTGGAAGAAGATAAATTCCAAACAGACATCCATTACCAAACCGACAGTGTAGCTTAAAGATAACATTTACATTCTGACGGTGTTTATATATATCTGATCCCACTCAATCTGCTCCCTGTTCAAACTTTTTGCCACCTTCAGAAGGATCAATACCTACATCAAAGGTTATATGAAGGTGGCCAGATTCTTTTAAGCTGTTTGCATAGCCCTCAGTTTACTGTGCTAACACAGGCTGGTACTTCTTCCAATAACTCTGTTTGCCTTGTATTAGGGCTGTTTGCTGAAACACCTAGCAGAATCCAATAGAGGACAGACTTTCTAAACATTTGGTCACATCTGTCAATCAATAACACCAATCGGTTTCCTGATACAAACAGCAAACTCTGCCAAATCTAATATTTGCCCAAACTTTTACTGACTCTTGCTGGTTTTAAACAGTAAAAGGCAACTGAGCAGACCTCAGTGCAGAAAGGTTCTCTCTAATATTTAACTCTGGGCAAACAGAGAATAATTCCAGCAATGAAAGGAGCAAAACCAAACAGTGTAATTATTGTCCCCTTTTTATTTGAGATAATTTGCTTAAATGTACAGCTATTATCTGTTAATATGGCGAGGGGTAATTAGAAGGGACCAAACTGGGGTTTGGCTGAGACTCAGGCAGAGGCACAGAGCGGTGCAGATTTCAACTCTTGAACCTTGCCCCTTGGGCTGAGAGCGTGTTTGTGCAGGTGATCGTGGAGCAAACAGGGCGATGTTATCGGGGTGGAAAACACCTGACTCGAAAACAACACCAAAAAAAAAAAAAAAAAAAGTACTGGGTGGACTCCAGGCAAATCTGAATTCCTGCTTAAAACAAAAAGGAACAATAGAGGCCAAATGTTTCTCTGGCGTGACTGCCAGGCTGGGATGGCCAGCCCAAAATTGGCCCAAGTCTCTTCCATTAAACCAGGAGATGCTTTTCATCTGCAGCCGAAAGAAATCGGAGCCGGGCCAGCAGCGATGCCCCAGATGTGAGCAGGGCCGTGGGCCAGAGGCTGGATCCAGCCCACGATGGGGAGCCGGGGACCCACGCGGTGACCGTGCTGTGCCCAGGGATGCAAACACCTTCGTGCCAGTCCCCGGTTCCTGGTAAGGGGTCCCCAAAAAGTGACAGCACCCCTCCTACCCAGCTGGCTCCTCTCGCTGGCGCTGGTTGGGAGGTGGAGTGTAAAGGTGGAGGTTTAAACCTCCTTTAATTCGTCGTGTTGTAGAAGGACAGTGAGTGGGACAGATAACGGTCTGCACACTTTTCCTTTTGGGTACCCAAATAGATCCCTGTGATAAGCGACAATTATTCTAAAAGCTTCTCTCTGCAGGTAAGGCGCTCCAGCTCCGCTGCCTCAAAGCATCGTTTTCCCCAGAAAAGGAACATAATTGGGCTCTGATCGAGAGCAGAAAATACCTAAAAGATGCAGAGAACAATATTTTATCCAGCTAACAGCTTTTCATTTTGAACGCACGGAGTAACAATACGTGTAGTCACATCTCTAATGCTTTGTTTATTGCAGCGCGCTCCTAAACACTAGATAATGGTAGTTAGAGAAGACTTTTTGCAGGGGAAAACAACAGAAGCAGAAAGGAGGCTTGCTGCCCGGCGTGGAGGGGAAATCACACCCCAGGTGATGGGGACGATGCTCCCCGACGCCTGCAAATGGGTGTGAGCGGCGCCGGCAGCCCTCGTGCCCGCTGGGGCTGAGCAAGGCGGCTCCTGCGCCCCGGTCTGGGTTCACGAGCAGCTCCTGCCCCCCGTCCCTGGGACCGTGCACTCAACTCCTGCTCAGATTTTGGCTAACCCAGCTCATGCCAAGGCCTGGGGTGTGCTGGGAGCCGCACCGTTAGGTCAAAGCCAGAGCATCGCGTAGGCAGGAGGGGTGGCCGGCAGAGCTGAAGGGCCACGACGCGCCGTGATTGCGGGCTCCTGCGGCCAGCCGCTTTTCTCTGGCAGTTTTGTCAGAATCTGGTAACTTATGGAAATGGTATAGATCAAACCTCCAAGCTGGAAGGTATAAAACATCAGCTTACCCTAAAAGCTTTTAAAGCGGATCCAGCAGCAGCTGGACCGCTGAGGCTTTCGTGCTTCCCGGTGTGATACAGGGGCCGCCCGCAGCGTGGCGGAGGGGGAAGGATGAGCCTCTCATCCTCGGCTAGGGAACGAATTCTTTTTTTTTTTTTTTGCTCATAGGTGCATGATATTAAGAGTTATGGGTTATAAGTTACGAAACCTTACGAGTTGAATGGTGAATAAGTGAATTCACATGGTAGACTAGCGTGGGCAAAAGGGGACTGAGCCCCTGTTTGTCGCGTGTGTTTGTTGTCTTTCTTAATGAGCTCATGAAATAAAGTTTAAATCGCAGAATACGTTGCCCTGTAAGTCTGAGAGCTCCAAACGGACCGTGACAGTCCCGAGGCAGGATGAGCCCCTGCGCTGCCCTTCGCTGAGGTGCGAGGGTGCGAGCACCACGTCCCCGCTCGCTGCTGTTCAAGCAGCCTTGGTGCATTCACGTTTCTGACCCCATCCCCTTCCCCCTGCAGAAATCACCTGGGTTCAAGCTGAGCGCTCAGCCCCGTGCGTGCCGGACCTGCGGCCGCCCGCCTTCCCCCGTGGGACCGTGCGCTCGGCGTGGCTTGCGAAGCCCCTGCCTTCGAAACAGCCCTTCTGCCGCGGGCGAGAGACGTGCCAGCACCTACGTGGAGAGTTGCCACGTGCAGCCACGCGCGTGTGCCGTGCACGGCAGCGGTGCACGCGGAGGGATTCAAAACTCATGAAGTTTTGAGGAGCCGAAGCCCCGGCCGTGGGGCTGCCGGCGCGGCAGCAGATGGCAGTGGCACCGTGTCGCTGCCTGCCCGGGCAGCCCCTGGCAGCTGATTAACATATTAAGTGTTCAGAGAATAGCTAGATTTGGGGCTTTGGGGACCTGAAATGAACTCTCTCCTTTTATGTTTAATGTCAGGTGGAAGGAGCGGTGTGTAACAGCGTAGCTCCTGGCCATGGAATTCAGCCCGAGCCGCGCAGCTGAGAGATGGAAATCGCTCCGACGGCTGCCGAGCCCACCCTGCGGCCCCCGCTGCCGGGGTCTGGCTCCACGGGGGACGTCTGGGCTGGCTCCAACACCTGAGTGTGGTGGCCGGAGGGATGCTCGGGCTGGGCTTCAGCTGCTCGGGAAGCCGAGGTGATGCCCTGTGCCCCCACGCTGTGGGTCCTGGCTGGCACCGGGGTGCTGGGGAGGAGCGGGAAGCAGCGTGTGAGGATGTGGCACGTATCGATGGTCGCACGTGGTGCCCACGGATGGGCCTGGAAGAAATACTCAGCTGGGACCCCTGACCTGAGCCGCAGACACGCTAATGGGAACTTTGTTATGGTTTGTATCCAGACTGCTCTAATTATCAGGTTGAAAATTAGCTGCATTGGACCTGATTTTCCTTATCAGATTATTGCTGCGATATTTTCCTAGACACCAAGATGAATCAGAGCGTTGCATCTTATTTCGTACCGTCTATTATTTCCTGAAGAACGTTAAGAGCGTTTTACAATTGAGCCATTAGCCTGGATGCTCTGGTTAGGAGCTGCTGAGCATCCACTGATCACGGACGCAGCAGGCGGGAGCGGGAAGGCGTTCCGGCACTTGCGAGAGCAAAGTGGGTCCGTGCTGTGCCTGCGCGGGCGCAGGGCAGAAAGCCACCCATCGATTTCTTCCCCGACCTTTGCAGTTTGGCCGGGACGCAGCTTGCACGAGAGGACGAGAGGTGACTCGGCTCACCCGGGAGAAGACCCCGCGGGAGCTGAGCCCTCCTGCCATCCTCCCCCAGCCCGCCGCATCCAGCGGGAACTGCTTTGCTCCGGCTCCGCGTCCAGGCTGCATTGACCGGGTGAGGTGCGTCGGTGTTGCCCAAACATGCTCTTTCGGAGGGTTGCACAACAGAGCGGCTGCTAATTAGCTCCCGGCCGAAGCTCTCGAGACGAGTGCCAGCTGCTGTCCCACCACCTTCACAGCGAAACCCCGGCCCCGCTGGTGTCGGTTGTGAAACTCTTTAATTGAGAAAGCTGGACCAAGATTTCATCCTGCCCCGCTGCTCCCTGCCGTGCCCTGACACGCGCCGGCCAGTGCGCTCATGGCTGTGCCTTGAATTCTGTGTTAAAATGTGTTTTTCTGCTTTAATGTATATGAAAATCTTCAAAAATGCACAGTTTGGAAATATTGGCTATGGGGTGACAGCTCCCACCAGCTGGGATGCTTTTCCCAATCCACGAATGATTTTGCTGCCCTGGAGCTCTTCCCCATCCCACATCCAAACTGCTTCACTGAGAAATGTCCATGAACTATAAAGCCAGAATTAAAATATTTTATCTTTTTCTGGAGACGGCCGGTTGAAAACTTTCATTTCAACATTTTAAATGTGTTGAAACCTTATTTCTCTCTGCCTGGAAAACCCACACCAGCTCTGGCAGCGGCGGCTGCGGGTGTCAGAGGACATGAAGTCGCTGCCACGTGGAGCTGCCTCCCCACGCACGGCCCCTGCGGGGTGACCTGGCGCAGGCGGCCGAGATGCTCTTTCTCTCCCAGGGGTGACGGGGATGGGGACGTGTGTGCCACCACCACCTCCTCACCCACCAGAGGCTCAGCGCAGGGGCAGCTGGGTTACCGTGACACAGCACCTCTCGAAGGTTTCTGTGCATGAAGGAGATAAGCATAAAACTATTTTCCTAATGCTCTTGCAGACTTGCATGCTGTTTGCCTCACGTAATTTGCCGGAAACTCCCAAGCGATGATGTACGATATCCCGACGGACTCGGTACTCTGCTGGGATGACTCCCTGCCCCGCGGGCCGGGGAGCGTGGTAAGTGACCGCTTGCGATGGAGAGGACATTTGGTTACTGCCCTTCAGCCAGCCTGGAGGAAAAGTGGAAGGGAAAGACCTTGGGTTTCGTAATTGGGACACACGAGATGGGTGGGGAAGGCTGGGGTGGGAACGGCCATTACCATGAACCCAAGTTCGCGCCTCCTGCCCCGTCCAGTTTGGGGACATCTGTCCCCATTTGCCCTAGATTACGCTATAAGGCTGTGCAGGCAGCCACGAGGTTTCTAAGCCTAAGCCTGCCCCTGCAAGGCAATCTGCATTATTGCTACTTATTTAGGATGCGACGCTGACCCAGATCTCGCAGGGGCTTCCCGTAGGAGCCAACCCTCGTGTGGCCAAAGAGCAAAGGCAGCCGGCGCGGGTGGGCGAGGGCACGCCGGCGGGGATGTCTGTGGTGATGGAAAAAAAGCCTGGTCGTTAATGATAGGAGTCGATTGCTCTTCTGGGGGTGCATTGAGCTCAGGAGCAGGGAAGGCACCGGAATCCAGAGGTGACGGCTGTGCCAGACGTTGGCTTGAAGTGCTGGGGGTCAAGGATGGTACCCACCAGCCAACGCTATGGGTGCAGAAAGAGCACCCGTGTGGGGGGGAGCAGAAGGTGAAGAGCTGTCCCAGAGCAGCGGCCTGGGAGAGGAGGGCGATGGGGGGCTTGTGGGGAAGGGGAGCAGGCGGGGGAAGCCAGGCAGCCAGACAAGGCGAGGTGAAGGCCACAGGATCTCTCTCGGGGAGCGCTGCCAGCAGGCTCCTGTAGATAAAACCTATGCTGAGGCTTCCAAACCACAGCAGGCTAATTGTAACTAATTATGAAATGTAATTGTTTGAACATGGCACGGTGCTTTGACCTGAATAATAAGGAGGGACACAGCATCCCTCCCGCGTCCCCCCGCATGCCAGCGCGGACGGGCAGGACCTCGGAGCAGCCGGGGCTCCTGCCAATACCTTGGTACAATGGGTCACCGGGAACGAACCCCGTAGCAGCACTCGGCGTTTTCTTCTTTAGGCAGATTAAAAACTTGCAGCAGGCACCGAAAGTTTCCCTTGTGATACTGCAGAAAGAAAACACCCTGGGCTGGGAGCGGGAGAGTTTAATTGCTCTGGTCGTTAAAGGCAGTGGTGCAAAATACAATGGGGGTGTAATGGGAGGAAAGACGGGTCCAGCCCCAACGCCCATCAGTCTGCCCGGCCAGCCGCTCCTTGCAGACCAAACCCTCCCCTCTGCCACATGCCTTCGCTTCACCCCAGCAAATGTGTTTATTGGAAACACCAAAGAACCCCCAAATTAAAGCACTTTGCGTATTTTCCCGCACACAATCGCTGTCTTTGTGGCAGGCAGGGACTGGAGGCATCAACACTGGGATTTCCTCTTCCACTCCCACCCTCTCTTAAATTGTTGTTTTTTTTTTTTTGCCTTTGGCAAAAATTCCAACATTGGTTTAATGTTTGTAAAGCAGCATGAGACCTGAAATGAAAGGTGCTACATAAGCACAAAGCATAATTGAGAGCCTGTGTGATGGGCTCTACAGAAATGTGTGTATAATAATAATGACATTAATAATAGGCTGTTATTTGTCACTGAGCAGACCCGAGGCCCAGGCACGCCCAGAGCAGGCTAATAAAGAGCAGAGAGCTTCAGTCTGCATACTGGTTCAAAATAATATCATATAATAATACCAAAATTGCTCTCCAAACCCCGAGGTAGTCCTGCGCAGGGCTCAGGTACAGCCAGCGAAGTTTCCCTGGGCTTTTTCCCGGGACACAAACAGCTGCAAACATGGTTCCACGAAACCAGCTACTTGCTATTCTCCTGCTTTTGTTAATAAACAAGTGCTTTTATGAGTCATTTACTGCCTAACTGGGTTTTTTCTCCTTTTTTTCTACCCAAAAAAGGGAGGCATCTGTCTCCTCTGACATATGAGGGCGTCTGGAGCAGAAGGTCATTTCAATGTCCAGCCCCACCGTGTGCTGGAGGCCTGCGTCACCCCCCGGTTAGTGACTCCCCACTGAAGTACCAACGGTTCCCCAAACCAGAGTGCTAATTTCACCAAAAAATATTACTGTGGCAACGTCCTGCCATCGCTGCATCGCTGGAGGTTGGAGCGAGGGGGGGGCGGTCTCTTCTCCCAAGTAACAGCGATAGAACGGGAGGAAACGGCCTCAAGTTGTGCCAGGGGAGGGTTAGGTTGGACATTGGGAAAAATTCTTTCCTGACAGAGTGGTCAGGCCTTGGCACAGGCTGCCCAGGGCTGTGGTGGAGTCCCCCTCCCTGGAGGGATTTAAAAGACGTGGAGATGAGGCGCTTGGGGACATGGTTTAGTGGCCATGGGGGGCTTGGGTTGACGGTTGGACTGGATGTCCTTAGAGGTCTTTTCCAACCTTAGTGATTCTGTGATTCTATGATTCTCTGATTCTGTGATCTGCGTCCGGCCTTTGCGCTCAGCCTTTTTCCTCATCAGCAGGTTCGTGCCCATGGCAATGAAGCGGCTGCCTTGCTTTGTGGAGGTCATGGAAAACCGTCTCTGCTCGACTGCGCTGCCTCACCCCGGAGCGGGGGACATGAAAGTGTACCCGAAAATATTGCAAAGTGCAGCGGGGGATGGACCTGGGTGCCGGGAGACACGGGTGAGGTAAGGGGCCAGGATCTGGCCCTTTCTCCTGAGCTCACCTGAGCTGCGCGGCCCCGGGGGTGATAAAAACCGGCTGGGAAGTTTGTGAAAACACTTGGCACGTTTGGCTGCCCGGGGGGCTGCAGTGCAAAACGCAATATAAGAGCAAAGGAGCGTGCAAACGCCTTTACTCCTTCTGCAGCATCCGAAGGGCTTGGGTGCAGGAGCGACCTCCCCTCCGGGCGCTGAGCGCAGCTCGGCGCAATGTCTTCACTCGCACGTGAGCCAGTGCTCCCAGCTCCGAGCGAGAGGATGCTGGGGCCGTGGTGGGGGGACCCCAAGGGACCATCCAAAAAGCCCCCCCGGCAGCCCAGCCCTTCGCGGGGCTGGAGCTTCCCTTGACCCGTGCGCTGATGTTGAGGTTGGTGCTGCAACGACTTCGTTTCTGGATTGACTCGGCTTAGCAGACCCCGCAGGGACGCGCCGTGAGGCGGTGGAGCAGGGAGGGAGCAGGGAGCCAGAGGTCTGCCTGCCTTGCCTGCACCGCGGGCAGGTCCTGCCGCTGCAGCATGTGCAACCCCCCGGGACCCCTCGCTCTACTCCTCTGCGAGGGGCGGTCTCCCCACCGCGCATAGAATCAGAGAATCACTAAGGTGGNCATAAGCCCCGAGCAGAGGTGCCTGGTGCCTGGGATGATTCAGCCGGAGCAAACAGGCAGTGCGTGCCCTGCCCCGGAGCAGCTGAGCAATGATAATTACCTCTTTGTTTCCTCCTTTTGGAGTTATTTGCGGCAGAAAGCATGTTTGCCTTTTTCTGTTGATTCACATGGCCGCTTCTCAAGTGCTTGCTCTCCGTGCCTTCGCGCCTTCTGTTGGCGGCCAGAGGATGAGGAAGATGAGGGTCTCTCCCCCAAGCAGTGTGAGCCCCTGGCACAGGCTGCCGAGGGTCCCTGCTGCCCACCCAGCTGTACCAGTTTGGGCTTTACTGGGAAAGGAGCCGGCTGATGAACGCCTGCTAGACGGGGGCTGCTCTCTGCCTCTGTGTACATCCGATAGGCACACGCATCTATTTTATATAAACTAGTGGACGCACGTGGGAGGTAAACAAGGCAATCAGTCTGGCTCTGCAATCTGGAAGGGAAACAAAATCTGTCTGCAACGCGAGTGCGAACCGAGGAGCGTGCGAAGGCGGCCGCCGAGGAAGGGGAGCGCCCAGCCCGCCCCACGGGTGGACGAGCAGCAGCGTGGGGTGCCCTGCCACCCATCTCCCTTGCGGGATGCCGCGCTGATGCTCTGTATAAGCCAGAATCCCCGGGGAAGCCATCCTTGCCCCTTCCGCCGCTGCTCTCGCCCTCCTTCCCACCGCAGAGGGGTCTCCGTCCGTCCGTCTGTCCGCGGTGCGGTGCCACTCTCCCGCGGCGGGCACGGTGCCGGGAGGCACGAGGGTGCCTTGGCACGGGGCAGCGGTCACTGACCCCGGCCCACAACAAACCCCTGCGAGTCCCACCCAAGGTGACAAGCAGAAACGGAGCCTTTCCGTGGTGTTTGCTCGGCGTGAGCACACAATAACGCTGTAACCTTGGGTTGTTTGAACGAGCCAGGAGTGTCATTGCCAGCATTATATTCAACAGTTGTACTTGACTGAATAAGCAGACGGGTTTTTTCCTCCCCCCGTCGTAATGGCACTATCCCACGGAGGGGTGATGGATTGCTTTTTCGGTTGCACATGCTGTTATCGCTGCGCTGTTCTAATGCTAGTCAAACATTATTGTGAATAGCCAAACTCAATAGCAGCACTGTTAGGCTGGAAAGTCAATATTAGCTGAGCAAACAAAGCAAATAAAGAGTTGCTATTTGCGTAGCTATGAGTATTTGTATGCTCTGCTGCTGAACAGGGTACTTTGAAATAATAAAAAAAAAAAAAAAGTTTTTTCTCCAAGGCAGGGAATGTTTTTTATTTAGGGTAGAGGAGTCAGCTTTTATTAAAGTTCATGCTTTCTTCCTTAAATGCTGTGGCAGCCCTGGGAGCGGCGCAGCCCGGCCGCCCCTCGGCCAGGAGCAAAGCCCGGCGTGCGAGACGGCTGCCGGCGGTGCCGACGCTACCGGATCCCCCGACCTTTAGTGCCGCAAGAAAAAGTGTGGGAATCCGGCGGGGCAGCCGAGTGCTGAAGCAGCAGATGAGATTAAGTTATCCATTAAAAGGCAGCTCTTCTGGAAGAGCAGCTCTGTGTTTGGGCCGTGTCTCCCAGCAGACCCGTAACGGCTCCTTCCCAGCACCTCTCTGCCGCTGGGACAGGGCCCTGCGTGGCAGCGCCTGCTTCCTTCTGCTGGGATTTGCATTTCCCTGTTTCTTGTTAAGTTCCTGGCACTTTTCGAGGTTCGCTGCGTGACCTTCTAAACGACACACGCTTATTTATAACCCGCTGTCTGTGGCCCGGTGCCACTTCGAGAAGCCCTGGGAACGAAATCCAATAAACCCTCCCTTCATTAATATTGTATAGCCTGACGTATGCGCATGCTAAAGAGGGGATGCCATAGCCCATCTTCATCGCAGGCTTGTTTCCTTATAGAAAGCGTGTTAAATATACATGCCGAGCCGGATTAGCTCGGGGGCGGCAGGTCCTGGCCCCGCGGTGCCCCTCTCCCCCGGGACCCCTTCCCAGTTGGGGATGGATGTGCTGCATTACTGGTTTAGTCTACGTAGCATTTTTCATGCAATCTCCAGCCCAGGATGCTTCGGAGAGCTAAATAATACAGCTAGGGGATTAAATAATTAATTCCAAAGAAGGAGAGTAGCTGTGAGGCATAGGCAAGGGACAAAATATATATGTGTATATATATATACAGTGGTTTTGGCTGAGCTGGAGTGAGATGGGGAGCCGGGGGTGGTGAAGTGCAGGCTGCCTCTTCCTTGGAGGTGCAGGAAAGAGGGCGCTGGGGCTGGGAAGGGTAAAAAAGACCCGGAGGAGATGAGATGGGGATAAGGGCAGTGCGAGATGTGCCTGCAGGTACCAACGGCTGAGAGCGTGCTCGTGCCTGGACACCTGCAGCCTCGCCTAGCGGAGAGGGGAGGTTGTCCTTGAAGATCCCACTCCTGAAAAGAAATAAATGGGAAATGCCAGAAATCTGAAGGCTTTGGCTTTGTGACAGCCACTTTGGCTGGGGCGGTTTCTGGGAACTCAGCAGTGGAGGCACTTTGCCCTTGGCCAAGCCATGCACGGTGCATCAGCGGAGCCGAGCGGGGAGCTGCCGTGCCGGGCTGCCGCGGGTGAGCTCGGCTCCCAGCCCTCGCAGCGGGGAGCGCTGGGGAGGGGGCTGAGCTCTTCCCCAGGGGAAGGGCCAACCAGACCCCCCCGTGTTAACCACCCTGCCCCGGGCCTGCGGCGCTCCTGCGTCCCGGGGAGCTGCTGGGGATGACTGAGAATCATAGAATCACAGAATCACTAAGGTTGGAACAGACCTCTAAGATCATCCAGTCCAACATCAACCCCACCCCCCCATGCCCACTAAACCATGTCCCCAAGCGCCTCATCTACACGTCTTTTAAATCCCTCCAGGGATGGGGACTCCACCACTGCCCTGGGCAGCCTGTGCCAAGGCCTCAACACTCTTGCAGGAAAGAATTTTCTCCTAATGTCCAAAGAGCATCCTTCCGCTTCAGAGAAGACGAGGAAAGCGCTGGGAAAATATTACGGCTTTTGCAAAATGAGCAGCGGGCTGGGGGCGAGGGGAAGGAGCGCTCCGGAACCCCGCTCCAAACTGTGCTCTTAGAGAGGCAGAAGGGCAGACAGCCGTGGCCCAAGGATGCAAATCACCCAACAGCCCGTCCGCAGGAGGGGAGGGGGCCACAGGAGCGGCGCGGTGGTCCTGCCACCCAGCGCTTTGCCTACAAGGTGCCACCCATCCTCACGCAGTGCGTGTGACACCTCTGGCTTTGGGGACAGCCCTTCCCCGGGGCTGGCGCGCTGCAGCACCCGTCTTGCACCGGCACCGGCGTTGCGGGTGGGCTCCCGGGGCCAGCCCACGTCGCGGGGCTGCGGCAGCAGCACCCGCCGGGGAATGGCCTTCGCGGGGAGAGGAGCGCGCCCGCACGCCGCGGGAAGCGCCGGCATCTGCTGGGATTTTCTGTCCTGACGCCCACTTCTTGCATCGCCGGCTGCTGCGTGGGTCCCCTTTGGCCATGGCCGAGGCCGGGGCCCGTGCGTGGGGCTGGGGCAGCCCTTCCCTCCGTGCTGTTGGTGTTCTGCTTCCCCGGGGCTTTTGGAAACATAAAAACATCCGCTACTACATTCCACTCGGTGAGTCTTGATATCATGAAGCACATTTGCTCTACAATTATAGCCCAGGCTAATGCTGTTTGGAATAATTAAATTCACATGACAAATGTAGTCACATTAATTTTATTTATTTTGAGTGGGTTAACAGGAACTAGCAATGGAAAAAGTAATTATTTCGCTTCTAGGGCACTGGGATTGCTGATTTGGAAACCTCTCCCAGACATATTCCTTAAATGTGGAATAGCAGCATGTGAAATGCATGAGGAGCTAATACAGTGCATAAAAATGAACATAATTTCTGAAAAATTGAATTAATGAGGCAATGAGACTGTTTTAATGAGCACAAGGTCTGCAGTAAATGTCACTGTTCCCATGTCTTTATTGTAAATTATAATGTGCGTTTTTAGAAAACACTGCCTCGGGACAAGCCGGGAGGAAGCTGCTGGACGGGGCCGAGCTCGCCCGCGGGGTCCAGCCGTCGCGGGGAGGATGCTCGGAGCTTGGCACCAGCGATGCCTTATTGACCTTGCATTTTTTTCCTCGCTGGGCGAACAGGAGCGTTTGGGGGTGGAGGCCGGCGGGACCGGCAGCAAACAGCCCACGTCCACGGCAGCTCCCGCTCCCAGCGCTGCGCCCGCTGCTGCGCCCGTGAGCCCAACGGGGCATCGATCCACCGCGCAAATATTAGCCAGGTCGCTGTGTGACTTCGGTAGAGGTTTGGTTTGATCAAAAGCTCATGCAACTGTTTAATTTCTCTTGTTAAATAAGGTAGGTGAATGGCAAGGGAAATAACAGCTCTGGGCTGAGCTTCCCTGCTTCAAATAAAAGCTGTGGCTGAATTAAGCAGCAGCTGCAGCGGCACCCACGTGCTCACAGCCAGGTATGAACAAAATCCTTCTTAAAACTGATGCATCATCCCAAGTTATGGCACATCTTTGTCATTTTATTCCCGAGCACCAGCGCTGGGAAGGTTTGCAGAACCCTGGGCGGGGGCAGCCGGGATTTAATCCGAGCATTAACTCCCAGCGAGAGCTGGTGGGCGAGGAGGAGGATCTTTCGCTTTGCGCTTCTAATCTCTCAGGGCAGCTGCAGCAAACCTTCTCCCCGCTGCCCGCAGCCAACCCCCCCGGGGTGGAGGGGCCGCAGGGGCTGCCAGCGGGGCGCAGGGCATGGGGGGAGCGTGCAGGGCAGCTCCGGGAAACAGGGACGTTTCCTCCTCCTTCGGGAAACGAGGGCTGTCCTTTCCTTGCCGTCGCTGCAGAACGTGTATAGACACAGCGCTGCCAAAGCTGGCGGGTGGCCCAATGCCGCGGCGATGGGCACCGCGAGAGGGTGACATGTCCTGCTGTGCAGGATGCGGAGCATCATCTTTGCCTCCCCCAGCCCTGGCACCTTGTCGGCTAATTAATCTCCGTGAAATATATCCCTGCAGATCACCCGTCAGCCGCCTCCGGGGCGTTTCGGCAGTTCTCCCGATGCCGTCGGGGGGGGGTGACACCGGTGTGATCCCACAGCCGGCTCTGCGCTGGCCCCAGGCAGGGTAGCCGGGGGCTACCGTGCCGGCGGGTGAGCGTCTTGCACCATCTCGGTGCTTGGAGCCCACGGCAGCCTGAGCGGGTCCTGCTGCGGTCGGCGGCAGCTCCTGCCCGTGCCCCCCCATCCCGCAGCCCCGCTCCCAGCCCTGCCGCCCTCCCGGGCTGGGGACGTCCCTGCACAAGCCCTTCGCACCTCGCGTGCCACCGCTCTGCCATCGGCGCTGCCACCCGGGCGGCCGGGAGGGATGTGGCCCTTGCAGAGGTCTCACCTGCCCAGAAATCACAGAATCACAGAATCACTGAGGTTGGAAAAGACCTCTACGGTCATCGAGTCCAACAGCCAACCCAACCCCCCCATGCCCACTAACCCATGTCCCCAAGCGCCTCATCTCCACGTCTTTTAAATCCCTCCAGGGATGGGGACTCCACCACTGCCCTGGGCAGCCTGTGCCAAGGCCCGACCACTCTTGCAGGAAAGAATTTTTTCACGGATCACACGGATCGGTGATGGCAAGAGAGGCCACAGCCCCCAGGCGCTGGTGGGGCTGTGCAGAGGAGCCTCCCGCACCAGCATCGTCTACGGACGCTTTATCGGTCATAAACCTGCTGAAATTTTTCTAGGGAATAAACCCCCGGCATTTCAGACCCGCGTCTTTCCAAGGAAAACAAGAAAGTCGTCACGGCTTTTCTCAAGAAATACAGAAAAAATTACCAGCGGTGACAGACGCGCTGCCCCGCCGCTCGCCCGGGGGCACGTCCCAGGCTCCCCACGTGCCTAATCCGCCGAGGCAGCCGTCCCGAGGGTCCGAAGAGCCGCAGCCAGTGCCAGCGCCGGAGGAAAGGCTCTGCTGGCACCAGCACCAGCACCAGCACCAGCACCACCGCCTTCCTGGGCAAGCACTGGGTGAGGGCATAAACCCCAGCACATAGTGCAGCTCGTCCAGGGCGCATCCTCTTCCAGGAAGGTGTCTTTGTCCCGGGATGAGAGATTTGAGCTCGCAGCGGCTGAGGGTGTTTCAGGTACGGTCCTCGGCGGCTGTGCCGGCGGCTGATTGCAAAGCCGGGCTGGCGGGGGAAGCTGGGGGCTCGCTGCTGCTCCGGGCCGGGTCCCCGGCGCCTAAATGGGCCCATATTCCTCGTTTTCACCTGTAAGGTTTCTGGGAGGGATGACTAATGTCGTAGGGATGTTCACGAGCCGGCGCAGCCCCCTCGGAGCCCCCGGCTCCATCCGCAGAGGACGGGGACCTCGGGGCTGCGGGGGCTCTGCTCTGAGGCAGCCAGTTAATGGGGGCAGAAAATATGAAGAAAAATACAGTTTTGACCGTAAATTTCAAAAAATACGTTCCAAGATGGGTCTTTCCTTCTTTTGTACTTGGGTTTCCCTTCAGTTTAAAAAGCAGGAAAAGAAAAAAATGAGTACAAAGGTGGCCTCGAGGAGAAATTTTTTTCCTCTTTGTTTTGCCCTCTCCCATTCTTCCGTGGAAGAAAGAGGAGAAAAAGGATTCGAAGGAAAGGAAATACTTTCATTTCCTTGTGAGGTGCCCGGGACGGGGCGGGGGTGGCAGGCAGGACCGCGGTCCCCAGCCCTGCCCGGCTCCGGTCCCCAGCCTGGGGCAGGCGCAGCATCGCTGCCGGATGCGGCCGACGCACCCGCGATGCGGCCCCCGAGGCCGAGAGCATCCCAGCCCGGCGGGGAGCCGAGCCCCCGCGGCCCCCCACGTTCCCTGGGCTGGTCGGCGGGTGTGGAGCCGGAGAAGCTGAAAAGGGCTTTTCAAAATCAGGCTTTTTTAAACTCAGAAGAGGCAGGAGCTCTGTGACCAGCGTCTGCTGGCAAACGGCTGCCTGTTTACAGACATGTAAATACAACTTCACAATTGCCATAAATCCTATTGTGCAATGTTCTCTAGAACCAATTAGATTCTGACATCTGCTTAATGTTTAATTACTTTTTGACGAAGGAAATGGAAAAATTGACAAATAGTTTAATCCATCAAATGTCGGCCTTTTGTGAGTGTGTTTATATAAAGCTTACATGCCAACGTCTCTTAATTTTTCTTGCTGCTCTGGCAAGGATAAGGACAAATATTTATATTCCAGGCACACAAGATGGCTTTCATATTGTTTTCATGTTTAACTGATTTCAAATGAACTAAGATGGTTCTTAATGTGGTTACAAGAATTTGCCATTAATTTTCACTTAAAATTGGATCCAGCTTGCTACATGCCTGCAATATATTAAAGTTAATAACGATTTGTTTAGAAAACGCGGTGCTTACTGCTGGCTGATTGGCATACGCTCGCTTGGTGGAAACATCAGATTCCTATTATATTTAAATGATAATCAAGCTTAGAATATTACTCCTATTTTGGAGTACTTAATGCAGAATATTTTTGTTAATGCTATGGGAAAAGACAGCCCGGTGTCCCTCCACCACCTCCAAACCCTGGGAAATGCTCTTGCTCTGCCGTGAGATGCTCGGGCTCATCAACCCAAAACTCGGGCCGGTCCCTTCCCCGGCTGTGCGGCCCCCCTGCCCCTCCACCCCCAGCCGAGCCGCGGCACCGGCCTGGGTTTGCCTTTCCCTCCCCTCCGCCGCTTTTGGGAAAGGCGTGGGAGAAGGAAAGCAGCCCAGCTCCCTGATACTTCACTTACACATTTAATAAAAGGAATAAAATATCAGAAACGCAGGAGAACCTTTAATAATTCAGCAACGTCAAGTTGTTTCATTACCTTAATATTTGCAAAAATTGCCAGCAGCTCTTGACACCTTTTCTCGCTCACGATCTGAGCCAAAAAAGCCACAAGGAAGCAGGATATATTCTCCTGCCCTCATTATGCTAATCACAGCATCGCAAGGCTTGCCTGTAAGTGTCCTCGCTCCCCGTGATGGAAAAAGAAGCGCAGCGCAATAAATTTGACCTAGAATAGTTATTGGGAAGAGAAAAATGTGTAAAGCATGAGAAACCCACCGATCTTACTCATAGCATCTTTGAAAACGCTGTTATTAACTGACAATAAATCTAACAAACTTTATAATTAGGTTACCTCTTTCCTTTGAACTCCCATTGCCAGAGCCATTAGCTAGTGCAGCGCTGTGATTTATAAGCGAGAAGCAGCACTAAGTTCGTCAGTTTATCGGCTTTTATTTTAAAAGGCATTTGTTTTCCCGTCTCCGAGGAAAGCCTGCTGCTCCCTGAAGCTTTGTTGGAAGTCGTAACGTGTCAGGTTGTTTTCTTTTCTCTCCCTGCCGAGACCGCCAGCCAGCATCCCAATTAGCCCCAGTGGTGATGATTCCTGGGATGAGGGGAGTTGTCTGCGGGGGGCTGGATGGAGAAGGAGCAGGTTCCTTCCACCTCGGCCATCAGAGGGGCGGCAGACGGTGACAACCCGCGTCGTGCCTGGGCTGACATCCAAGGGGTGCGAGGAGAGCCAGCGCTGGGAAGTTTTCCCCTGTTTTGTGGATGCATTTGTGTTTTCAACCATCTGGGAAACGGGGAGGAGAACTGGTGAAAGCGCTGCCAAAACGTTTTCATGTTTACCCCGTGAACGTTTAAGTTGTCTGATAGCTCGCAATACTTTCATTTAATAATTAAAAATCCCGCTGCTGCGATCGTAGGGCTGTCCCGCACGTGTCTGCCGCGTGATGTGTTCGCCCCGTCCGGGCCTGGCATCCCCCCTATTCTCTCTCCTCCTGCGGGGTCCCCACCGCCCCGAGACCCCCCTCCCGCGGCCGGTCCCTGGGCGAGGGGCAGGGGGGTCCACACGCACCCCTCCCCGAGGAGCTGCCGCCAGGTTCCCCCCCCCCACCTTCCTCATCACCCTCCCGCCTGCGATGACCCGGCTTTCCTGGGGGCTGCCAGCATCCTCCTAATTTTTCCGCGCTAATTAAGGTTATTCTTTGTGTTTGCGGGGATGCGCTGTGCGGGGGCCAGCCTGGCTGGGACACCTTTTGTTAACAATCTCTCCAAATGAGCCATTTCCCTGCAGGCTTTTTGCTGTCAGGTCATTGCTTTAAAAAAAAAAAACAAAACAAAACCAACCTTTACATGAAAAGGGTTCGATTTCCACAGCCACTCGGCGGGTTTTCCCACTGCCTGTGCTGACAGAAAGGGTTTTTTATTGTGCATCAATTACTTTCAAGTGAATGGGAGACATTATGTTATTAAATCCCACCCTGCCTCTCGAGGTGCTTTTAATTTGTATGTTTAGGTTTAAATTTCTTCAGGAGTGCCAAACCTTGTATTTGTTTTCCTTGGGCTATTTTCATTTAGGGTTTCGGTAACTGTCAAAGCCTGCGAGTTAATTGTAGCTCACAAGGTTATCTTTCAAAGCTAACTTATATTTCTGTCATGTGCTGGAGCCAGTCCTTGACTGCCTATCTTTATGATACTGTAGATTTTGACTCTTGTAATTATCCTTTGAGTTTAAGCTGATTATGTAGACTTTATAACCGGTGTTTGTTTAATTTACCCACAGTGTGTTGTTTGTACAGTGGCTCCGAAAGTAAACACGAACCTGATTAAACGTCTCTGCCTGCCACCAATGGCCGTTTTCCCAAAGATACACTAAAATAAACAGCGGAGGGGCTGCGGGAGGGAAGCGGCGATGCTCGCTTGGCTCCTCGCACTCGGCTGCGGAAGAGCCGCGACAGCCCAGCTGCAGCAGAAAGAGCCGTTTTGAAACTCGGTGTTATCTTAAGGCAAGTAAACCCAGCCTGAAGGCCTTGTCCCCTGCTCGGGGGCAGCGGTGCCCATCGCCAGGGAGGGGACACGGCGCTGGCACTGCCACGCTGGTGGCTGCCCGGGCGGTTCGGCATCGTGGGGATGCCGCTGCCGAAGGAAGCGGGGGGGAGGGGGTCTGCGGGGTCTGCAGGGTCTGCGGGGTGTGAGGGGTCTGCGGGGTCTGCGGGGTGTGAGGAGTCTGCGGGGTCTGCGGGGTCTGCAGGGTCTGCGGGGTGTGGGGGGTGTGCGGGGTGTGTGGGGTCCGCGGGGTCTGCGGGCTCTGCCGGCCACGCACAACGGCATCCTGAGCCTCTCGGCAGGATCCAAGCCCCTCATCCCCCGCGCAGCCGGGACAGACCCCCGCTCTGCGGGGCCCCGGTGCCACACACAGCTGGAGTGACATCGGCAGGGCAGAGGTGACACGTCTATCTGTCCCCTGAGCACCCGGGAGGACAAACGCCTCTGTCCGTACCTGCAGCACCCGCAGCGCCGGGGCTAGAGCAGCATTTCAGCAGGCACCGAGCACCGGACCCGCAGAGCTCCTGGGCTGGCTCGGCTCTGCAGGCGTCCTTCTGTACATGCACTCATTTCTTATTAGAAGTAATTAGCTCTTGGAGCGGCACGGCGTGCTCGGCAGGCGTTTGAAGCCAAGGCGTTTCGGTAGCTCCCAGCCCTGGGATGGCTCCTCTGGAGGTTGGTGATGTGATGGGGAGCCCTCGGCGTGACGGCACGGGTCGGATCCTGCCTGCTTTCCCCAGGCGTGGGCACAGCATCCCGCTGCTGCCGGCCACGGTGCGGGGCTGGGGCCGGGGGACCCTCCGAGGGGGCCGAGCAGGGGATGGGCACCGCGCCGGCCCCCCCGCTGCGCAGCTGCGGGGGTGCTCTGCGAGTGGCACAGCGCTAATGAATATTTTTCTTTTCATTAATCGACAAACTCGAAACTTACTCTTGAGCAACTCCGGCTTATCGCATTCTCTGGTCTCTCGCTAGAACAGACAGGTTAAAACGTGTGCATCTTATCTCGTTTTGGGGTTTGTTTGCTCTCCCAGCCGTGCCAACGCGCCTTCCCCTGCGCAACCCGCCGCCGCGCTCGGAAATGCCGGTCGGTCCGGGCACGGGGACCTGCTGCTCTTGAGGAAAGGGCACCCGGGGCGGCAGAGCACGCACAGGGTGCTGGCACGGCCACCGGCGACTCCAAGGGACGGCAACCGCCCGGAGCCGCCTGCGATGCCAGACAGGAGAGCCGCAGACCGCGGCGCGGGGCCAAATCCTGCCCGGGGTCCAGCCATGCAGCGGGGTCGCTGCAGGAGGTGGGTCTGGGTCTGCAGAGCCTGCGCGGCTGTTGCATTAATGACGTCTGCGGGTGCTGCCGCCCAGGGAATACACTGGGAAATTGCAGCTTTTCCACTCCAACTGGTTGCACTGGGAGGACTGGAAGATGAAAGGCGAAGGCTCCCCCTGCCCCGGGAAGGGGAGCAGGGACCCTGGACAAGCCGTGCGGGAGGTTCCTGCAGGTCAACACGGCTCCTAACGAAGGCGCAGGCTCCCAAAATCGCCCCCTCGGGTGCCAGCTGCTCGGCTGGCTGGTTCGGTTTGCGAAAGGTGCGAAGCGGGACGGCGGGCGTCCAGCATTCCTGCGGGCTCCTTTTAACGCCCGCTTTAGACAGATTGGAAAAACTCCTTCGCACGGGCGCCGTGGGGGGTTCCCTCCGCTCTCCTCCCCGGCCTCGGGTGCTGCTGCCACTGCTTGGGGTCCCCGGGACGCCCCCGCCCTGCTCTCGGCACCTTCTGCCTCCCCCCTTTGCTCGAAGCAGAGGGGGCTTGGTCGTGTGGTTGCAAAGGAGAAGCCGCCTCCTCCTTTTCCCCCTGCTGCTACATGCGCAGCCCTCTGACCCCGAGCAGTTTTAGGGAGAATAGACGCTATTTTCCCGTTTCAGCACCTCTCCAGGGCCCGTTGGAGCGGCCGGCTGGTTCACACCTTCTTTCGGTCTCACTTCCACCAGTGTTTTCTGCAAACTGGGCAGGTCCCTGCCGTGCTGGACCATCCCCGGGGCAGCTCTGCACCCTTGGGTGACAGGCTGAGCCCCGCTGCTCAGCACCACCGCTGCGGTCCCCGGCTCCGGGCGTTGCCTGCTTGAGGAGGTACAGACTCTGCTTTTGCTTTTTTAATGACATTTTCTGGTCTGCATAGCCACAGACCTGAATGCCAGCGTGGCCTG
>VZTQ01009361.1:34853-48759 GCA_013400755.1 Pelecanoides urinatrix
TCCCCGGGACGCCCCCGCCCTGCTCTCGGCACCTTCTGCCTCCCCCCTTTGCTCGAAGCAGAGGGGGCTTGGTCGTGTGGTTGCAAAGGAGAAGCCGCCTCCTCCTTTTCCCCCTGCTGCTACATGCGCAGCCCTCTGACCCCGAGCAGTTTTAGGGAGAATAGACGCTATTTTCCCATTTCAGCACCTCTCCAGGGCCCGTTGGAGCGGCCGGCTGGTTCACACCTTCTTTCGGTCTCACTTCCACCAGTGTTTTCTGCAAACTGGGCAGGTCCCTGCCGTGCTGGACCATCCCCGGGGCAGCTCTGCACCCTTGGGTGACAGGCTGAGCCCCGCTGCTCAGCACCACCGCTGCGGTCCCTGGCTCCGGGCGTTGCCTGCTTGAGGAGGTACAGACTCTGCTTTTGCTTTTTTAATGACATTTTCTGGTCTGCATAGCCACAGAACTGGATGCCAGCGTGGCCTGTTGGGGACGGGGGCTCTGGGTCCCTCTTGGCTGGTCCATCATCTTCAACGAGCACCGACGGGCGGTTGGTGCCTCTGGGGAGGCAGGAGAGGACCAGAGCTCACTCTATGGGGTCAGGCCACCCCTATGCATGCTGTGCCCCCCAGCGTGGACACGGGGGACTGGTCAGACTGGAGAGGTGGGCACGTGGAATGCCAAGGAAGGGCTGGGGTGTGCAGGGGCTGAGGGACGTGGTCAGGACAGGAGGGGCAAAGACACCGCTGCCGTTCCCGGGGCGTGCAGGAAGGGCCGATAAGCTAGAGAGAGGGAGAGAAAACTCGAATGCGGCAGCCCAGGGGTTAAAGGAG
Organism: Pelecanoides urinatrix; assembly: GCA_013400755.1. Taxonomy (NCBI): domain Eukaryota; kingdom Metazoa; phylum Chordata; class Aves; order Procellariiformes; family Procellariidae; genus Pelecanoides; species Pelecanoides urinatrix. The sequence goes on from VZTQ01009361.1 coordinate 35,667, forward strand.
AGGGTCGTGGGAAGAAAACAGCTTTTTCTCTTCTGCTGGAGATGCCCCTGTCAGCTCAGCCTTGGCCCGCAGCCTCCCCCGCGCCTCCGCTCCCTCCCGCGCTGCTGGGGCAGAGCTCCAGCCGCTTCTGAGCACTTTTATCTCTGCAGATGGAGGTGTCTGAGCAGCACCCCAGAGCCAGCTAGGATGACCCCAGGCTGTCTCACGGCTCTTATCGGTCTCCTCTCCTCCCCCAGCAAACACCTCCCGTCCCCACCTGCCCCTGCAGCTCCCCGCTGTTCCCGGCACCTCCAAACCCCTCTCGCCCCGTCCAACACCGCTCCCCGGCCCTGCCGACGGGGCAGGTGCTCCTCAGCTGCAGCCTCGCTCAAAGCCAAGCTCCGGTGCCATAAGGGAAGGCTTTTATATTCTTTTTTTTCCCCCAGAGGAGGTTTGCAGAGGATTCCCTGAGCCAAGGCAAAAACTCTCTGCCAGGTCTCCCTGCTCAGCACCCCAGGGAAATTCCTCCGGCCCTCGTTAGAATAGCACCTCCGGGCAGCCCTAATTACAGGGAGGGAGCTGGAAAGCTCGCAGATGTCATTAACCACCCTCGGGTTTGTTCTGGAGCCAAATTAAATAGCGAGGGTGGTAAGAGCTTCCCCGAGGCACAGCCCTTGGCCCGGGAGGGCTGAGCCGGGATGGCCCCGCGTGCTCGGGCAGCACGGTGTCGGCTGGGGTCCCCATCCCACCAGCGACCCACTGCGGCCCTGGGGATGGGGAAGGGCGAGGAGAACTCCCAGAGCTGCTCTGCTGCTGGAGAAACCATTGCGCTTGCCCATCCCCATCACTCTGGTCCAGCGTCCCAGCCCCGGCTGAATTAATCTAAGTCCACGTTTCTAGCCCCGGGCCTGGGCTGGCGTCCTGAGCCAAAGGTAACGCTGCTGCGTCACCCGGCTGATATCTGTGTTTAATTATGTGTCATAAAAATATTTCTGATGTATACTTCTTATTCCCCTTTCTTTTTATGGAAAGCACTGGATTCCCAGCCCTGATAAAAGCCTTTTTCGGGGCGGGCTGTCTACCCAGCCCTGCGGTGGGGTTTGGGTATGGCGGGGGGCTGGCGCGGCGTTAACTGCCCGGGGGCTCGGCTGATGCCCACCCGGGTGCTGTGCACCCTCAGGGTGCTGCCGGCTCCATAAATCAGGCTTTGCTGCAGAGAGCTGCGGAGTCCTGCCCCGGGGCTGGGAACATCACAAGCAGCGCTTCCTTTTCTTCCTCTGGTTTTTTAATTGCTCTTTAGCCTTTGTTCATATATTTTCGGTGGTGTGTGTCCTCACGTACGGGTGGGAGCAGACAGGGAAGCTGCCTGGTGCCCATCCACCGTCCCCTGGTGCAGGGCTGGATTCATCCCAGCAAATTATTAGCCTCTAAGGGTAAAAAAACCTCACAGCAGGCTGCGAGACACCCGGGAGATGGTGTTTTTAAGGAAGATATCGAGAAGCAAGAATGCACTCAGGCTGCTGGAAAAGGCCCAACACCTCTTGTTTTTAAAAGCCTGATGGGTTTTCATCTGTCCCGCACCCACAGCGGCACGGGGAGCCCCTCTCCCACTGCTCGGCAAAATTCTGGTGTGTGCACGGCTGCAAAGCAGAGGAGGGTTTTTTCTTTCCTTTCTGGCTGGCATTGGAGACCCACGGGCTCAAAAAACAAATCAAGCTCCCTTTGCATTTTAAAAGCCCTAAAACATATGAAAGCTTATCAGTCAACCCCTTACCTTATGGGATATATATGCAGTTCCCAACCCCTGGTAAATCAATATCTCTCCACAGATGGATGGAGAGATAAATTTTAAAGAATAAGCTTAATTTTATTACTGTCTTCTGAGTGGCCATTGCATGACAGCGCAGCGCCAGATTGACAAGGGTTTGATGTTCGGTAATAGCACATCAGCAGGCCCCCGGTACTTTGATGTATTATAATAGTGCATCATCAGAACAATGGCGTTTTGATATATTGTATTAGAACATAATCAGAGTGATGGGGCTTTGATATATTATGTAAGTACATCATCAGAGCGGTGGTTGCCGTGACATATTACCTTAGAGCACTGTCAGAGCTGCCGCACTTTAATGGATTTCAATAATACATCACTGGGGCCGGGGGTCCTTAGGAGCCGCGGTGCTGGCAGCCGGAGGGGCCGCTCTGCTCGCCGCAGGACATCTCTGCCTCCGAAAAACCTGGCCGGCTCGTGTGACAGCCGGAGCTTCCCGAGGAAGGTCCAGGGAGGAAACGCTGGGGGGTCCGGGGCTCAGAAACCCCAACTTGGAGAAATCCCCCTGCACACAGCCCGGGGCGGGGAGAGGGATGTCTCTGAGCTATTTGGGGCTGGTGCTGGGGACGGGGTGTGGGGCTTGCTGGCTGCCAGATTTGCTGGGTGCCAGGTTTTCTAGGCGCCAGATTTTTGGGGTTTTACTTTTAGAGCAGCCGGCACAGCCGCTCTGTCCATCAGCGATGGGTGGCAGAGGGCCAGGACATGTGGTTGCACAGCGGTCCTGGTGCCACCTTCCCTGCACAGTACTAGACTTCAGGTTTCATCTCCGAGCTGTGAAACAGGAGGATATTTCCAGAGGGGCCTCGTAAGGACAAGCTAGCGCTGGCAGAGCGTGCTGGCAATGAGCAGGGCTGTTGTCTGTCGTTAGCTGGAGAAGATCCCCGCGTTTTCCTTCCTTCATCCACTCTGTGCTCGTGCACGAGCCGGTCGCATCCCCCCGGCCATGCCCTGATCCCCATAGCTAACGCCCCGCAGCAGCGCGGGGTATCCCTCCTTCCCCCCGAATCCTGGGGCCGTGCTCGTCGCCTCTGACGAGTCCTCTCGGCAGCATTTTAACGGGGAGATATATCAGCTGCACGGCTGATAAAAATCGCTTAATTTAATGTCCCTGTGGCTGAGCTGCCCGGGACATCCCGTAGCCCTTTTGCATCTCTCCGGGTGGAAGGAGAAAGGTGAGTAGCGCGGGTAAGTAGGAAAAATAGTAAGAAACTCTGGAAATTTCAGCTTACGCATGCTGCGGTTTCCCAGAAGTGCTCGTCAATGAGACACCTGGGTTGAACGTGTTCTTGATTTAGGGGCATTACTGGCTTTTTGCTGGTTGGTTTTTCTTGCTTTGGGGTCAATAAGTCATTTGCACCAGCCTAGAAGCATGTCTTGTTTTCTTCTCTTCAACAAAGCAGCCATCAAAAATGAGTCTGAGGTGAAACTTCCTTTTCTTTGCTGAACCGGACACGTTTAATCTCTCTGAAATAGAAACACTTCACAATGTTGAAGCTTTTTTATTTCTTTTTAAATGACATCTGGCTGCATCTAAAGATATTTCAAAACAAGAGAAGAGTTGTTCTATTTAAAAATGACAAAATAGAAATTTTCACCTTTCCGAACTCCTCCGACAGGGTGCGGATGGGGCCGACCGTTGCTGACCAGCTTCCCCAGACCTTTGCCAGGCCCAAGAAATGGATGTCTGACCCAAAAATTAATTCGGAAACAGAGAAGGAGGAGGCAACGCAGGAGACTGCCAAAAGGGAGCTCTTGGAAGTGGAGAACAGCATTAATATTTTGGGAAATTGAAATTCCAGCCATGAAATTGCCTATCATTTATCATCTCCAACTACCTTACAAAGTAAGAAAAACAGGCATTAAGCCTTATTGCTTTTTAAATATTTATGATCTCGAGGAAAACCCACCTAATCTACTTCCTTGAATACGTATTCTATGAAAATGTCCGTGAGCGTAACGGTAACGTTTGTGCTTATATGTGCAGTTACACATGTGAAGGAACGATGTCAGGCTGCTGTTGAGATGCTCAGACGATAAACCCCATCGCTGCCACCTCCCCGGATCCCCGGAGCTGGGGTCGGTGCCACCTCGGAAACCAGACCTCCCCGGCGCAGGCGAGCACAGCTTTTCCTCTTCCGCAACAGAGAGTTCAAATCTATTCCCTTTCGGACCGAATTAAAATCTCAGCAGCAGCCCTGGGCACCAGGGGACCCCAGAAGTGCAGTGGATTTCCAGCCTCAAGCCCTTCCGAGCCCAGAAAAGCAAGATTTGTCCTCAAAGCAAGGAGAAGGTTTTGCTGCTGCTCAAGCGTGTCATTGAATAGTTGTTTTCTGATTTAAAGGTTGGCAAACTCCTGAGCATCTCTACCCGTCCCTGCCCCGCTGCTGTCCCTCTGTTCCTCCCCACGGCGAGGTGCTGCTGCAGTTCCGTGCCCTGAAACCGCTGTCTTCGACGGTCATACCCAAAACTTCCTTGTGTTACCACCGGCAGCAACGCTTGGGCTCATCGCCGTGCAAAGTCCGAGGGTTTTCCTCCCCGGTGCCGAGGTCCTTGCGGCAGCGATGCTCTTTCCCTGCCACGGCACCGGCCACCCTTATAATTTCCGCAGGTGGGAGTTTGTGGGTGTTGGGGGGTACCGAGCTCTGCAAATGTTCATAGCAGCGCCACGCAAAGCCGTTTGGTGCAGGTGCTGCTGTAGTTGTGACGCGTTGGAAAAATTGGGTGTTGAGCGGCTGTTCCACTTGCACGGCCACCTGCCCCGGTCCCTCCGGCTCCCACGCGGGCACCCGCAGCCACCCCGGCTGGCCTGGACCTGCCACCGTCCCCTCCGTGGCTCTGGGCACCGTGTGCCTCGGCTCCTACCTTTCGCTTAATTTGCTTAAAATGGAATCAGAAAAAGCAAAAAAAACCCCGCTGGCAGCGTGTGGACCTGCACAACGCCCCGCGCTGCCTCCTGCCAGGGGGGTGGTGGTGGGGTGCCCCGTAACCCCTGTTTTCCAAGGTTTTAGAATCATAGAATCATAGAATCATAGAATCATTAAGGTTGGAAAAGACCTCTAAGGTCATCGAGTCCAACCGTCAACCCAACCCCCCCATGGCCACTAAACCATGTCCCCAAGCGCCTCATCTCCACGTCTTTTAAATCCCTCCAGGGATGGGGACTCCACCACTGCCCTGGGCAGCCTGTGCCAAGGCCTGATCACTCTTGCAGGAAAGAATTTTTTCCTAACGTCCAGCCTAAACCTCCCTTGGCGTTTTGGGGGGACGCAGCTCCCCGCCTGCGCCTGGGAGGGTGCACAGAGGTGGGAGCGATGCTTGCTGCGAAAGCAGCTCCGCGGGGCTGTTGTCACCATCCCCCTCCTCCGCGGGAGCGGGCAGCCGTCGGAGGGGGTGCTCGGTGCCCAAACAGCCTCAGCCCGCTTTGTGTTGCTTCCCAAAGCACCGACGCGACCCACCAGCACCCCTGCAAAGTGCAGGTCTCCCCGGGGCTTTGCGCGGAGTGGGCAGCTTCTCCCCACGCGCCTCTCGCCACCGTGGGGGGGTTGGGTTCCCCCAGCGAGGGCAGGTCTCCTCCTCCTCCACGGGCAGCGTTTGGGAGGCTTTGTCGTACGTCAACACCTCACGCTCCAGAGGAAATGTTGGAGTTTACCTGCTAATGGTCAACCACAAGGCACAAAAATAAAAAAAAGGAAGCAAACAAACAAACCAACCAACCCTCGAATGATAGGGGAACATAAATTATCCAGAACTGGCAAGAAATGAAAGTGTTGCATGGTCCCCTGACAGCAATGGGATGAATAACTGATGATGATTAGTTAAATCATAACATTGCTCATGCCATGCATAAATGATGAGCCAACTGCTTGCGATGCCCTGATGAGATGCAGCGTTCTTAGCTTTCTATCATTCCCACTTTGTAGCCCCAAAGAAACTACCACATTTCTGCATTTTTGTGTTATCTGGCACATCAAGCAATGCGACAATGAATATATATTGACCTTATTATAGCAGCCGGCTGCTTGTGCCAGAAGCAACCAGGCATACTTTGCACAAATTAAAGCTGTCAGCATGTAATTTATGGTTCATTGCAAAAGAGGAACAGAACTCTGAGGGGAACATTGTGGTTTGGGAAGCAGGTAGGTAGGCAGATGAATTGCATGATAAAATATCTTGCTAATGATGTGATGTTAAAGCTGAAGTGTCGTTTTCATTCTGTTTTGCACATTTTTTTAGTTATTTCTTGCTCGAGATGATTTTCCCCTTTCCACAGTTGGGTTTGTTTTTTTTTTTCCTTTCCAAAAGCTAAATTACTGGTTATACCTGAAAAGGCTGAAGTAGGTGTGATAATTTATGAGCAGACAGCCGTTGTCTGAAGACAATGTGGTGGCACCCTGAGCGATGTTAGAGCCCCGTAATAGGGAGTCGTCTTACGGGCGCAGCCAACAGCCTTGACATCGGGGCTGGGTGTGGATGATTAAAGTTTTGCTCTTTGTTCAGGCTAGAGAACAGTCTTGAGGAGAAATAAAATAAAGAAATCTATCTGTGCGCCTTCACTCCTCTTGACACACACACACGACGGCAAAATCGTACATCAAGAAGGATGCGCGACGTTGCAGACAGCAGCCTCGGCGCCGACGTCTGTTGGTTTCGTGGATGCTGGGTCTTTCCTGCCTTTTTGTTTCCCAATAGCTCAGCAGCTGAGGGAAAAGGAAAGGAGGAAACAAAGGGAAAAAAAAATATAATTCAGAGCAATAGGTGGGGGAGATGCGTTCGCATGGGATTATGTCACCTCTGATAATGCTCGGAAGCGCGGGAGCGGGGAACGTGAGAGCCGAGCGAGGAAAGGCAGGGGGAGGCTGGAGGAAATGGGGATTTATAGCCTGCCGTGCCGGAGAGCTCTCTTTAGTCCAATAAATAAATGATAAAATAATTAAATTCTGAAATAAAACGTCACTGAATTATTTAACTGCTCACCTAGGAATAGCTCTGACTCAGCCGGGCCAGCGCTGTTGTTCTGCCGCGGGTGCCGCCGCGCTGCCAAAACCAACACAGGACGCGGCGAAGAGCTCTCGGCGCGGGGGCGAGCCGGGGGCGGCCGATCCCTCGTGGGACGGCGTCTGCGTGGGGAAATCCGGGCTTTGCTCCACCGTGGAGCCGGCCCAGCGCCGCTTGAGCGATTCGGCACGGCGGGGAGGCGAGGAAACGTCCTTGCCCAGGCGGAGCGGGTTGTGCTGGGGACTTGGGGAGCGGGAGATGTGGGGTGGGGACCCCACTGGGTGCCACCGGCCCCGCCAAGCCGAGGGGGTCCCCGAGGGGTGCGAGCCCCGGCACCGTCATGCCCCTCTGCACCCACGCTTGCAGCAGGTTTGTTGCTGCGTCTGTCATGAATTTGGGGTGCCAGGCTCCTTAGAAAGGCAGAAGATTATTCTGCCGGTGTTTTGGAAAGCAGGAGCACGTGTACGCGTTTTACAGAGCAAGACGTACGTGCCATGAGGGGTGCAACGGGGCAAACCCAGCCCTGCAGCCTCCAGTCACGTCCCCTCCCCGGCCGGGCTCTGTCCCCGCTCCTGCTTGGCAGAGCATCCCTCGAGCGGGATGTGCTCGGAAATACCAGTTTGTTTTTCCCTGATCTTGGCAATTTTCCTCGCTGACCCGCTCTCCCGGCTGGGCTCCGTGGGTGGGTATTTTATTTGACACGGCGAGGGGAGGCTGGGCCACGCTGTCGCTGTCAAGCGCGTCCCGCACGGGGCGATGCGGAGGCAGCGGTGGGGACGATGCATCGGTGCTGATCTGGGGTGACGAGGCTGCGAGACGGAGGGGGTCCGGCCGATGTCACCGCGTTTTGAGAGGGGTGACAGGGCGGTGGGAGGCAAGGCAGGGCGAGGAGGTGCTGAGCGGCAGCGGCGACGGCAGCTGGAGCGGCACGGACAGGCACTCGTGTGCCCGAGGGCAGCCTGCCTTGCCTCGGTCGCTTTGAGTCCCAGCTCTGCAGCAGCGACGAAAGGTAAACTGAGTCTGAGAGCTGGCTGACGCCTGGCTAAGAGAGGTCCTGCCGAGCTGGGAGGGTGATCCCAGGCGGTCACCGGAGCCGCGGCTCTTGGGGACGTGCTAAAATGCAGAATATGCAGCAAACCCGCAGGCAGGCATCAGCGCTCACCAGCATCGATTTTCCTCTTTGGGTGCTTCAGTTACCGTATCTGGGCGCACGACTCATTAGTTCAGCTCCTTTCCCCGTCACAGGACGTCGCACCGCTGTAACTGGTGTTAATTGGAAGTCGGCTGCAGCCAGGACTGGTCACGCTGGTTGCTGCTGGCTTCTGCCTCGCCGGGGACCCCGTCCCCCCCCATCCCTCACCAGCGCCGCAGCCGCCGGCCTCTGCCGGGCGAGGAGCCCCCCAGCCCCGGGGCTGGACGGGGATGGGCACTGCGGCCAGCGCGAGGTCCCGCGGGGGGGACCCGGGTGGGGACGCTGTCTGTGGGGACGCTGTCTGTGGGGACGGCCCCCCCAGCCCCCCGCCGCCCTGCTGCCGCGAGCGCCGGCGGAGGCTTCGCCTTCCCTGCAGGGAGCAAGTGGGCGAGCGGCTCTTCAATACAGCGTTGCACGACCCGTGCCCGTTAAATTGCCACTTCTCCCCCCCGAGCAGTGACCTGGTGTCACCAGCACGGCCCCCCAGCCCTCCGCGAGCTGCCGCAGCCGCGCTCTGCCCGGCGCCCGGCTCCTGCAGCATCACCCACCGGCCGGGCCCCCGCCGCGGGGACGGGCAAGACCGGTGCTGCCCAACCAGGCAGCCAGAGCTCCAAACCGCCTTTCAGAAAGGGGGAAAAAAAAAGTTCTTACAAAAAAAATAAGCCCAAGTTGGCTCAGTGCTGGCACTGCCTTTGAACCAAATGTCTCGCTGCAGCCAGTGACAGCTCCGCAATAAGAGCGGTGGCAGCATTCGCGAACTATTAGTGTTAAATTATTCCAACAAAAGCAGGCCTTGATGTTGCGTTGAAGTTGATAACTTGAGGATGTGTTTGAAAAGGATAAAAGCTTTGCCTTCAAAGGCTGGCTCCTCTTTTGTATGAGACACACTGCTGAGCGAATTAACCATTTTTGTAACAAACACACCATTCTAGAGGCTAATTAGCAAGTGTTGGGGCTCATGATTTGGTACATTAAAAAAATAGTAATAAAAGGGTTATCTGTTTTCTTGACGTCCAGTGGCACATCTCGAATTGCTCCGGGCACGGGCAGAAGACGTGTTTCCCCGGCGGAGGAGGCGCGGGCACAGGTAAGGCCGTTCAGGGGCGATTTTGGGTGTCTGAAGCAGGTGATGCCAGAGCTCCCGGTGCCGACATGCCCAATAACACACGCTGCTGTTCTCCTTCCCAGAAGTAAAGCTATAACCTCTTTCCAAGGACATTATCCATCAGAGGGGCTTTTCTCCCCCATCAGCCATCCGTGGGGGGTGTGAGCAGCCTGGCTGTTTCAGGTCCTGGGCCATGGGCACGGCAGCTAACGAAGGGGTAATTTAGCCATCACCGGCTGTTCCGCGTGCTCAGGGCCAGCGGAGAGGCTGCGATCCTGCCACGAAGATAACGAGCGGGGAGAGATGCGGGGGGGGACGTGAAGTCTAAAGCTTCAGCCCCAAAATGCGACCTGGATTAGAAACAACCTCATCTTGTGCCCCGAGCGCTGCTCTGGTGGAGGGAGGGAGCGGGGGAGCATCGCGTGGTGCACGACCTGACGCACGGGTTTCCCCGCACCACGCGAGGTGCTTCGCCATCACCTGCAGAGTCGGGCAGGGGGCTTTGCTTGCCCCTAGGAGGGGGGTCTTTTAGCACACGCTTATATCCCAGCGCTGCAGCGTGGCTTACAGGGCTACAACGAGACAAAAACCATTTGTATCCCTGGGTCCATAAGGCTTTCCCCACCTCATGCTTACGCTGCTCTAAACCCCCCCGCTCTGCTTCCCACCCCTCCAGGCTGGCGGGGGCGAGAGCCGGGTGCCCAGTGAGGCCCCGGCTTGCTGGGGTGACGGCTCACAGCGCTGGGGAAAGCGTTTTGGGAAGGAGGCATGGATGAGGCTGGAGGATGAACCGAATAGATGGAGATGGATGAGGCTGGCGGTGCCAGGAGCTGCCCAGCATCTCGAAATGTGGGGGGCAAGAGTCCCGCATCCAGCCCGCTGCGGCGGTGGGTACCGCTTGCCGGAGGACCAACAGCCGCCTCTCATCATCGCACAGGTCCCTCGGGTGATGCTGGCCCCGTGCCGCCAGCAAGAAAGCCACCCCGGCAAGCGGCAGTGCCCAGGTTGGGTTCGTGCCATCTGACATTGAACTGGGGCTAAATTTGTCCGGTTTACACTTGGGCAGAGTGACAGCCGCGAGGAGAGAGAAGTGCCTTCCATTTCCAGCGCAATAAAGATATGACGGGGAAAAAAGTTTCATGGTGGATTAGCGCCCTTGAGGTACTTGAAGCTGTCACTTACAATATGCAAGATCCATTGCTTGACCTCTGCTGTGTGCTAGGGGAGGGGGGGAAGAAAAGAGAAAAGCCTTTTACAGGATCCCTTCTGCGAACACGTGACAGTCCACAAATCAAGCCTGTAACATGCAGAACTTACCCAGTAATTAGTTTTATAAACACGCAATTCAGTTGATGTAACAAAAGCTGTAATTTAAAATTTGACACCATCTCCCTTTGCCGGGGGCCGGCAGGAGGGAGGTTATTAATAGCAGGAGTAAGAGTTTGTATTTTTCTTCTCCGTGGCACTTGGGAGGGGGGCAAATGACCTCAGTGTGAAGAAACTTTATTTTCTACTGCCTCTTGATTTATGTGGGGAATCTGTTGCATGATTAGCGCCTATCATCAATAACCAGGCGGCGCGGGCTGACAGCTGCTGAGTGGAATGAAGAAACCCTGTGAAGCAAATAGCTACAAATTTCCCTGACAGCCCTGGTTCGATTACACGGCGTCAGCTGCCAAAACACCAGTTATTACAGACATGGAGTGCCCTGAATAGCTGAGCAGAAAGGAGCACGGGCAGCGGTAACGCGGGGTGGGATGTTAACACCCCCGGTGCTCCTTTCCCTTGGCGAGGGCATTCGGGGATCATTTATTTACAGCCGCCCGTGTGCGCCAGAGCCTGGACCTGCTGTTTATGCTGATGCTGAGGGATCACCTCTGCCAAGACGAACGGATGCGTGAGTGGCAGCGTTTTTTTCCTCCTCCCTGCCGGAGATATTAAGGCTAGAAATAAGTTTATAACAAAACCCGAGCCCTGGTTTTCCAGGTGAAACCTTTCTGAGCATTTGCCCAGACACATGTTCTTAGGAAGAATTGGGAGGCAATATAGAAATAAACAGGGGGCTTGCTGCCTGCCCGCAGCGCTGAATCCCGCAGTCGAGGTGCTGCGCAGAGCAGCGCGGGGGCAAGGGGGGTGCACCCCTGGGCTCCGTGCAAGCACCAGCCGTGCCCCTCCGACCGCACGCGGCTCCCACCAGCCCCCGGCACGGCCACTCAAGGCTTCGCTTGTGAACCAGGCTGTTGGTAAAACCGGCTTGGGAAATAATTATAAATTTTAAGCAAATATTGGATAAACCGTGGTGAAAAACATCAACAAACAAAGCTGAGCCTTCGCAGGCACAAAACTCAATTGCAGCCTTATATCCACCTCATCGGGGAGTTGTGGCGTTCCCCGAGACTGATGCGGCCCATCCAAGCTGAGCAAACACAGCTCGAATTTAACCTGCTTAATGCTCGAGGGGAGCTATTTGCAAACAATCCGACCTACCGAGCATCATTCCCCAAAATAGGGAGGCAACAGGTCTGAACAACTGATAAATCTGGGAGACGTTGGTCTGCTGGCAGCCTTTCCCCGTGGGAACAGAGGTACCACTGAGCACACCGCTTACCGGGAATTATTCAGCCCGCCCCACTTAATGTATGTGCCCCTGGCAGACCCAGGATCATCCCTCCTTGCTTTAATAACGAGGTTTTTTTCTTTTTTCTTCGAGGGGAGAGATGGGGCGGTGCAGAGCCCACCGCAGCACCAGCCGCTCAGGTCCCGTCCCACAGTTGCAGGGTGAGGAGAAAGGAAACATTTTGAAGAGGAATTTGGCATTTTTCATGGGAAGGTTGGTCAGCAAACACTCGCCCTGACACACGGTCTGCTTCCCGGAGCGTCTGGGAGGTTCAGCCCGCCGAGCTCCGCAGCAGCTCAGCCCCGCGCACCGTGGCGCTGGGGCTGGCCGTTTTGGCAAGGGCAGCCTGCAGCCCCCTGCACCCAGGATTTGCCGTTCCCCGGCTCGTTTCTGCTGTTTTCCATCTTGAAAATAACACCTTTGAAGTCGGTCGCCCTTCGCTCACCTCTGCGTCACAGCGGGGAAAGGATGGGACCCACCGGGCAGACCCCCGGGACGGGGCTGGCTGGAAGACGCGTTGTCTGAGCTTTCCTATAGGAAAATAATTTTTTCCAGAGATGGACATGTTTTGAATTTAGGCTTTCGTGTCAAGTTGTGTGCCAGTGTTAGTATTTAATTTTGTTTTGTTGTTTATTTATTTTTTTTTTTAAAAGCCACAGAGCACACACTGGCCGGCGCGCTTCTGGTGAAATCTGGTTTTCATCTGCACGTGGCACGTCTAAGCAGGGAAATGCCTCTCCTGGGACGACGTTTCCAAAGGGAAGGCTTTGGGGTTGGAGGAGAGGCAGGTTCACCCCGAAAGCCGGGAGCTGGGGGGCACGCTCACCCCTTCCCCCCGCCGCGGGGAGCAGCACCGGCTTCAGCCCCTGCAGACCGCGCTGCCCCGCTGGGCGCTGGGGTGAGGGCTTCTGTTTTCTGGATGTCGGCGAGAGAAAACGTTTTAGATTTTTTTCTTAAAAAGTTCAGAATTTTGCCTTTCTTCCCTTTTTAGTATGAAAACACCTCCCGGTGCTGAGATGATTCACGGACACAAGCCACCAGACTGGGACTTTGAATTCTCTTCCAGGACATCAGTGCTGTCGGGGACCAGCATCGGGGTGAGGGCTGGGCAAGGGGCTAGTCGGAGAGCTTGCCCGAGGCTCCGGGGGTCCCGTGCTGCCTCTGCAAGGGTGGCCGGGATGGCCTGGCTGTGCACCCCACTGCAAGCTGTGCACCCCGCTGCAGGCGGTGCACCCCACTGCAAGCCGTGCACCCCACTGCAAGCTGTGCACCCCACTGCAAGCCATGCACCCCGCTGCAGGTGGTGTACTCCCTGCAAGCTGTGCACCCCACTGCAGGCGGTGCACCCCACTGCAAGCCATGCACCCCACTGCA
>VZTQ01009362.1:0-17643 GCA_013400755.1 Pelecanoides urinatrix
ACCAGCATGGACCCTCCACCCACGTGATACTTCTGACCCAACCTGAGGTCCTCCTACTTGCTCGCTGGTCCAATGAATGCACATGCACACCCCAAGCACACCAGGACTGGGGAAAATAAAGATGCTCGTAGCCCCAGCAGCCAGAACATGGCACATGGGCTGTGTCCTGAGGTCCCGTTCCATCTGCCAGCACTGAGCTCCTCAATCACACCAGTCCCCAGGTAGCTGTTTTTTGGGACACACACCATTCCCCATGGCTGGAGGTTAAAGACCTTCACTCGCTCTAGTAGCTGATGTTGAGACCGCACTCACTCCGAAAGCTGACACCACAGGCCAGGAGCATCCACATCCCTGGTCTGACTCCAGTAGCTGGCCCCAATTTTCACTCACACACACAGAGGTCTCACCAGTAGCTGGCACTTAGTCCTTGCAGCACACGCATACATGTGACAGAGAGTGAGATTATGCAGAGAGTTCGTTAAGAAAAGGTTTAAGAAGAAGATACTAGAAGATAGGATAGATCGTGATGATCAGACACAGGGCTCAGCCACACAAGTGCACTGACCGGGTCCATTTTACATGTAACTGGACCCTTATATACCCCTTTCTGTGTGTTCCCCGCTTCATTCCTCCCTGATTTACTGTTCCCTCATCAAAGTCCCACTGATCCCCTCAAACATCCTGGTCCCTCAGGTTTGTATCCTTACCATTTGCAAAGTCCTGGTTTGCCTGCAGTTTTGTGATAGCCCATTAATTAGTGCAACTGATCAGGTGTGTTTCTTGTCGTTGCCTCTGTATTGTTTGCCAGGTTTGTATCTCTGTATATTTTGTCTATGGCTTACCCCTTTTCCTTCGTATCCCATTTGACAAGGTCCTCAATAAGATAATCTTACTGAAATAAATATTTCTATGTTCCACCTACTCCTATTAGCTAGTGTTTCTGACCATGTTTGATTCTCATTATTGCCTGGTCAAGTTTGTGTCTCTGTATGATCTTGTTTATGGCTTTTCCCTTTTCTTATTATCTCTTTTTGCACTGTAAAGGCCGTTGACCAGACATCCTTAAAGGAGCAGATGATCTCACCTTCCACATACCCTTCTTACACTTTAATACTGCTAGTGTTTGACTTATCTCCTCTTAGATAACATATTTCAGCCTAATGGTTGTTCTGCATGTATAGTTCAAATGTAAAAAATTAATTCTTTTTACAGTTATTTTCTCACCTTCAAATAACTTTTTGAGTATTAACAATGACAGCATAACTAAAATTTGATTACTTTTTGAAGTAACCATTTATTTCTTTCTTTTTAGTAAATGATTCCTTCATACATTCTTGCCTTCCTTCCTTCTGCAATTGGAATGAATTTTGTTCACTAGAAATTTTTTCCAGTTTCAACCTTGGATAGAAATGGGTCAAAGGGCTCGACATGCCACTTAACTAAAAATGTCCTCCAGTTTAGCTGTGGACTGTACAGTACTCAATTACTTTTACTTCTCTCTGAGAAATGAATTTTAAAAATGCTTCCATGCCAAATCAATGATAGCTATCACAATTATTGGTTACACTTTATATTCTATGCCATCCTAAATTAGATACAGTAGATAAAAATATTAACACAAAAGTTAAATACAAGATTCATTCTTCTACTTGCATTTCTAATCGAATATTCAAGTTGCCTTTGCTGGATTGTCATTACATGTGGGCATGAGTTTGTTGCTTCACTGGCCAGCCACTGTATTTTATCTGTGAACGTCTCTACAGGATGCGGCATTAGATTCCCAGGCTGAAAAACTTCAGACTTTAAGAAAAAGAGACAGGAGTTTCATAAATTAAGATATCACATATTTTTATTATACATTATTACAGTAGCATTGTGTGATTTCTTGAGGGGGGGGGAGCAAACAGAACTCTAGCATTTTCCTTTTACTCGTCTTACTCGTCCTCTTATTTGATTAATCTTTCTGGGTGAATTTTATCTTATTATTTTCTCATATTAAAACTAAAGGAATGAATTGAAATGTTCTCAATTAATATTTAGTAAAGGTATCAACAGCTCACAATGAAGTTGGGGTGGAAAAGAAGAATCTTTTTTTTTTGAACTCAGCAATTCTTTAATACAAATATTAGTCCAAGGACTGGTTTTCATGGAAATAAAAATAAATGTAGCCTGAAGTATTAAGAAGACTTCCTACCCTTAGGAATTTGGGAAAGTAACTCAGAAAAAACAAGTCTCTTGTCAAGACTCTTAAACTTACAGGGCAGAATCCCTTCTTCTGCTGTAATACTGAATTAGTTGAAAAACTGGAAATGTTTGAAATTACCATTCTAGACTAAGAAGGTCTCTGCTTCCATTCCTAGATGAACACAAAGAAGAGTCATATGTGTATAATTCTGCAGAAAATATTCACTGAGAACCCAAAAAGTATGTGTGTCCCAATGGAAAAAAATAATCTCTGCTTCCATCTTCTGGTGGAGAGACACAAGCAGAGTTTCGTTTGCATCAAATTTTTATTTATAATTCCTTCAGTAACACATGGGGTGATCATCACTATACACAAATTCATAATTAGTTAAGAATTGGAATTGCATGGAGAGAGGTGACAAGGGATTTCTTTCATGTAGCTAAAAGAACATCTGTGAGGTAAAGACTCACAGATGTTCAACCTTCCTACAAGTATTAGTTGTCAGGCCCTGCAGACTATATGCTGTTGAGAGGTGAAATACAGGTGCCTCCTTAAAAGAATCTACAGAGGGCAGAAGAAGAGCTAATCCAGTGAAATCCAGTGATTTTTTTCCTAACAGGAAAATAAAGCTGCATGTCGTGGTTTAACCCCAGCCAGCCGCTGAGCACCACGCAGCCGCTCACTCACACCCCCCCGGGTGGGNTCACAGCCTCAGGTCTTGCTTATTCATTAACAGCAAAGGAATCATGGCGATTAGGTGATTAGGAGAGGTGTTGTTTGTTTGGGGTTTTTACAATAACAGAAATTCCATCTTGGATCAAAAAACCTGTGCTAGTGACATTACCTTTAGAACACTTCATTTTGAATAAGAAAATTAGTAATTCAGAATTTCAGAATATTTGAATAGAAGCTCCTCTTGCTATGAGTTTTAATATATTATTAGCTTGAACTTAAGTAACTGTCAGCATTTTATGGAAGAATCATGGAAGAATCATCCATATTGTGAAATTATTTCACTGCTTTGTTCCAGTGCTCTAGTCTCCTGATCATATCTGCAAGGATGTGTGTGTGCTCCTGGGGTCTGTCAGGAAGGAATCTAGCTGTTTACTTGGCAGGGAAGCTAACCAGCTGTACACACCCATATCTACACCCAACAGACAGTACAGATAATTTTGTTTCTCCTGCTTGAAATAGTCTTCCAATAGCAGACTTAGTTTTCTCCACTCAATGCAGTCCTTCACATCAGCAAATGGCATACTTTCACCCTATTTTCCATAATGTACACGTCCCAGTTTCAGCACAGTGTTGTAAGAAAACAATCTGGAGAGTTGCAAAAGATTTCTCATTATTTATTTTTCTGTCTCAGGTATCAGCACACAAAGCTGGAAGAGATCAGCTACCTGTAGGGACCTTGTGTTGTCTCAAAGTTTTGTTGTCGGGAGGATTCCCAACAGTATTACGAGGAGGTCACTTGCCGTGATGCAGTAACAGTCTGTTACAGTACCTTTTATTCCATACTGCTCGCTTCTTTAATTCTAAACAATGAAGACCTGTTGTTTAGGAGTTAGGTAACTAGCAGGTATTGTGTTTGCAGGTGTGTAGCATTGTTAGACCCTAGTAATGATTAACCTTAAAATTAAGAACCATAAAGGAAGGTGATCCAGAGGTGGCTCGAAGACAAACCTCGACCTTAAAAGGGAAGAAAAGAACAGGTTCAGGAAGAGTTCGCTACCCTGCCGATCACCAGAGACCACCCGAGACCTTTAAGAAGACCCCAAAGACTTTAGTGCACCTGTGTCAGGATGATGTAATATTATAATGAGTTCTTGGAAATTTAATGAATATGTAAAAGAGAATCTTAAAATATGTATGAGAAGCATGGATATAAACAGAAAGGTAATTAGACCAGGTGTGCTTGATTTGTGGCAAGTCCACCAAGCACCCAGGTCTGAATAAAACAATATGTCTCCTGAGCGTGTGGAATTGGTTACTTGCACGCCGGGCACGAATCCGCTTTTCAGACAACAGCCGTATCTGCCATATGGTCAACACGCTGCACATGGTTACTGTTACTCTCAAAATCTTGTTATGAGCGCAGGGGAACACACCCTGTATGCAGAGCCAAGAATTTATTGTTACTACAATTAATGTTTTAATGGTGTAGTCAAAATACAGCAAACAGTTCTTATTAACTTAGTCCAGTTACAGTAATACTAACACTCATAGTCCAAATTACCTAATCAGTACATAAAATTCTCCTTGATAATGCAGTTAAAACTGTTATTGTCTAATAATATTTAGCTGTTCTCTACCTTTTCTCAGGCATTGTGCTCACCCTCCCAATGTTTCTCTAGTCCTAGGTTGATGGTACTAGCCAGTCTTCCTCAGAAAGACTTGTTCAAAAAGAGTGTGGGGGAGTTTCAACAAATCATCCTTATTCCCCTAGGAAGAGTATGATGTTCATAGTGGAAAGCTTCTTCCTCCTCAGATTTGAATCTGCTTTAAGTTGATTTTGAATATTTTCTAACATAACCTGTTCCGTTGCTCTTTCTTCATTGGTTACCAAGTCCACCATGCATTTGTACTTATTTTCTCTTTGTTAACCTTAACAGCAGATTCACCTGACTCACAGGGTTGCACCTGTTTAGTGACCACTAATTAATCACTATGATATGTTTTCACAATTTCTAGTATCATTCTTTATCTGTAGTCTTCTACATTACATTTTCATTCTAGGGACATAAATAGGTTATTCCACACAGAATAAATACTTTTTATTACTACTTATTAATTAGTATTTATTAATTAATATCAGATGTTACATCACACAACTATATAAAGCTAAACTAATGCTAAAACAAATTTAAACCACAGTCACCTGCCTGCTAGGCAATTGCTATCACAGCTAAAACAAGCTAAGGCCAGAACAAGCCTGAACAAGTCCGGAGTCCATGCCATGTCCTTTTACTAGTAATGGCAAAATTATATTTACTTTGCAACATTATGAGCAAATGGCCAGGTGACATTTAAAATATTGACAGTACCACATGCCAATGTCACACTCAGTTGACAGGCTTAGCAAGGAGATCTGATGTTCTCTAGCAGAAAAAGGATGAGATGGCCATCTCTCTCCAGCTTAGGCAACAGATTCCAGACACAAGACTGACTGTAGAGCAAAATGAGACATAGTCCCACAAGAAAAAGTATTGAGAGTTAGTTTTAGTATTTTGACATGTTACTCACTATGGGTTTCTGCTGTAAGGGACCTGAGGGCATGCTCTCCCCACTCCCATATTAGGGGTTTGGTTGCCTAGGCTCAGGGCCAAGTTGGATAGAGCACATCTGGTGAACTTAAGGAGAGTTGTTGTGAAGAAACCTAGAGGTCTCAGTGAGGTTCAACCCGTCCCATCTTTGGGAGCTGCTTTTAACCTGTTGATCTCCTGTTGGGCTTTGCCTGAACAACAGCTTCATCTGAGTTACAGACACATCCATGCCTGGCTATGCATTCTGCCGATACAGAACTTGTCCTTTATAGCTGGCCTCTGCCATAGGATCTGATCTCATGCAGTAGCCTTTCCAGGCAATTGGAGTTCAGTTGGGTTGTCATTGGAGGAGCCCAATGCTACTCTAGATCTGTAACAATGAGCCTAAAGATCTGAATATATCAAACAAAACTCAATATATATATAGGAGGATTTTCTGTTGCAACTCCCAGTATGTGCTGTTAAGGGAAACTAAGTATGAAAGTCACAATTCCTGTGTATATTTCACAAAATTGTGAGAGTAAAATGGTAAGGAAAAGAAGTATAACCTTTTTAAAAAGTATATTGTTATATAGTGTGTCTTTAGATTTTAATAATGTATCAACTTTTCTATGTAGAGATTTCAACACTTTTTCCTCAGCTGATCTTTCACTACGTACAGAGTTCAAAACTCATAAGCTGCATCTCAGTAAGTCTGAAGAAGCACAGATTTGCAACAGTAGTAATACCATGGTAAAACCATGTGAAGAATAAATTACTAGTATACTTTGGAGTCTTATATTGAGTCTACCCAAATCTGGATTTTGCAAACAAAGTTACTCCTTGCCTCTCTAGCAGAGGTGTGAGGGGGACTACAGTCATGATTTCAAGGTTAATAGGGAATAGTGTCTTAAACCAAGGAAAAAAGTGTGGTTTTGTTCTTTGGGTTTTGCTAGTAGAAAGAAGATACTCATGTTTTATATAAGGACAACAGTGCTTAAATATCTTGTAGGGAGCAGTCTCCCATGCATAAGTGAAGAAAATGTTTGAGGCATTGGGACCAGAAACATAGTTATAGGGTAAGACAGGTATGTGTTACATATGAATTCTAAATTGCATGTAAACAAATAGCATTATGCATTTCTCTCCCACCCTGGCACTCTGGGACGCTGATGACAACGGTGGTGGCAGGCTGAATGTGCTGGTTTTGGCGGGGTAGAGTTAATTTTCTTCATAGTAGCTAGCGTGGGGCTAGGTTTTGGATTTGTGCTGAAAACAGTGTTGATAATACAGAGATGTTTTCATTATTGCTCAGCAGTGCTTACTGCTCAGCAAGATCAAGGCCTTTCCTGCTTCTCACCCCACCCCCGCAGCAAGTAGGCTGGGGGCGCACAAGAAGTTGGGAGGGGACACAGCCAGGACAGCTGACCCCAACTGACCAAAGGGATATTCCACACCATATGATGTCATGCTCAGCATATAAAACTGGGGGAACAAAAAGGAAGGGGGGGGACTTTTGGAGTGATGGTGTTTTGTCTTCCCAGGTAACCATTACGTGTGCTGGAGCCCTGCTTTCCTGGAGATGGCTGCACACCTGCCTGCCGATGGGAAGTAGTGAATGAATTCCTTGTTTTGCTTTGCTTGTGTGCATGGCTTTTGCTTTACCTATTAAACTGTCTTTATCTCAACCCATGAGTTTTCTCACTTTTACTCTTCCAAGTCTCTCCCCCATCCCACCAGGAGGGAGTGAGCTGAGCGGCTGTGTGGTGCTTAGTTGCTGTCTGGGGTTAAACCATGACACTGACACAACCTGAAAATCCCAATATTTCTGGTGCCATTCCCTGTGAAAATGATCACTGTGTTGCTTGTATAGATTGTTTAAGGCATAACAAGGTGTAACATGAACTGTAACTGAATACTGTCTTTGTTATTTTACCTCAGATTCTGTCAGATGATGACAAAATCTCAACATAGCCTGTAAGAACTCAGAAAATGTGCTAGTGAGTGTTCAGTATCTGAATAAGTCTTCTTGATTCAAGCTAGCCAGGCACATACACTGGTAGTATCAGTTGATCAAATCATCATGGATTACATGGGCAACAGGGTGCCAGTCGGCCCACAATGGAAACTAAGTGATATGCAGAAGATAGGATCATTATGAAGTTAGCAAGTGTTGCTGGTTACGATGTTCATGAATCTGCCACAATGGTACAGAAAATCTTTATGACAAAATAGTATGTTTAACAGAACTTGAGGCAGTATGTGGAAAAAAATTCTGATGACTAGATACTCCTTACAGGAATACAGCTATTGGAAATTGTGAAGATGCAAATGACAGTCTACATGATAGCATCACACAAGATGACCATAGCCCTTCCTCAAAATTAGTACACCAAGCACTAGGAGCCAGGGGTTACTAAATTCCACATGATGGCAAAAAGTCTCCTATCCTTAAAAGTAGCGCACAAGAATATAGTATACCTTTTCTATAATACAGTTATGAGAAGGAAAGATCTAATATGACCTTTTACATCTTAAAATTTTGGAGTCACTTGTCTTTCCAGTACCATACCACAGTATAGTCTCATATGAGTCATCTCTCTGTTGTAGGGGATCAAGAATGACAGACTTGATAGTGACTTAGCTCATTTGGATGGCCTCTAAATTCAACATCTCTATATTAATAGGTACTAAACTGTGACTACTAACTAAAAATTAAGGGAGGAATTCCTTACATAGAATTTGCCTGTTTTGTCATTAAGTTGTACAAGAAACATACATGGTGTAAGCTAGAGAGTCCAAATGCAAAAGGATTTAGAACTAATTCTTATTCAAGTGTGTGCTGATATGAAGTATGGGTTTGATCTGTCAATGTGCAAAAGCTGTAAGTCAGCCCTCATCTGTGATATAGAGAACTGAGCTAAGTCCTTGGGACTGCAACAATGACAGCACAGACATTGTCAACGAATACTCAAAACCAGAGCTGGACTGAACCTCATGAGTGCCTGGGCAGGATGCCACTTTGATATCCTTTCTCTAATTATTCACTGAAACTGGAACCTCATGTAATATATTCCACAAGGTCTCACAAACAGCTAAGGAGAATCACAATGTTAAAATGATATAACAATTAGCATAATATGAATTAACATTGTTAGGCAGAAAGGATTATCTACGTTTGAAAGAGAATAGACTTCAGGACTTGTTTATCTTCAAAATCTTCCTAGTCAACAGCAAAGCAAACTAATGACAAGAAGGAGGCTTTCTCATACCACTTCAGCATTAGGTTTTTCTTTATAGCCATACATTTACTAGAATTTATTCTGGAATTAAAAAAAAACAAAAACAAAACAAAAAAAAAAACCAAAGAAATGTAAGTTTAAAAAATCTTGAAAATCATAGAAATAGACCAGCAGTTTCTAAATTTAGAAGCAGAATACATGTGAAGAACAGTGAAGTAGAAACAGAATAGAAGTGTAGAAGAACCTTAGTAGACCAGAAAAAAGGTTAGAAGAAAACAAAACCCAGAACAGGCAAAATAATACTTATTGAACAGACAACGGTAACATATATTTCTGTTGAAATAAGTGAAAACTGAGGTGTTTTGTTGTTGGGTTTTTTTTTGTTTTGTTTTGGTTTTTTTTTTTTTAGAACTAAGACAATGTAATAATAAATATCTGTGATAAGAAGTCATCGCCTTTTCACTTCTCTTTTAATAGGGTTACAACATTTTGACAACAGAGAAAGTCAGATCCAAGCATCTGTAGATGCTCCAGATGGGTTTCAGTCAATGGTAGTGTGAGGAAATGACTTCCAAACATGCTCCCTGCAGTTCTTTCACTCCACAGTGATGAAAGTATCCTGACAACAGCAGGCAGCTCCCACCATGCTGTGCATGAAGAGAGCAATCACAGAAAGTGCCCTAAATATTCACAGTGTCTCAGGCAACAGTTGGGGTAGTTCCATTACATTCCATAGTAATGAAGTAATAGTGCCTTCTGAAAGACACTTTTAGAAAACTAATGTGAAGATCATGTGATGCCCAGAAATGTAAACAGAAAGAGATATACTAATGGATTAAGGCAGTCTTAAGTAAGTAAGGACTTTGCTGTACAATGTATGTTTGCTTAGCTTCAGAAAAGCCAGTGGGCCAGTGCTTTGGCCTCATTACCACTACAGAGAATAACTTCATGACACTCAAAGAGGCCATCTGTTGAGTTGGATAGACAGCAAAAAACATGTTTTAGGTGTAAAAGCTCCCCTTCCAAGGTCTTCTCACAGTGACAGAACTGTGATGCAACCATAAGAAACCCACTTTCCTTCTACTTTCAGGGGTATAGCTTTGAAAAGAAGTGAGACTTTCCATATGATTTAAATGATCTATATCGGGGCCACTGATGACTCAAGAAGATGATAGTGCCATACACATACCTGGTTGATGTTTCCAAATAGTTCTCCTTTTTAAATCTTTTTAAGCTTATACATTTATTGTTTTTTTTTTTAAATGGTCATTATGCTAATTCCAGGAGTTAAAATTTACTAAACATCTCCCACATTGCAGCATGGTCTTGATAAAAAAAAGATTACACCAAGGGGAACTTCTATGCTGTTGATTTCAGTGTGTTGCTGGAACATTTGAGACAAGTGTAAATGAAAATCTCATGTAGGGAAAGTATTCTAGCCAGTCTAACCACACAGCCAAAGAGCTCCTTGTGGCTTACTTTACCCAGCCAACCAGTCCATGCTGCAATGCTTAACATGCTCCCAGTACTCAAGTTAGCTCATAAAAATCTTGCTGAGCATTTGTAAATCACAATGCAATCTGCAAAATATAACTTGAGAAGAAATGGCCACTATAGATGCTAAGAGGATTTTATTTTTCAGGGATTTTTCCGTTGCCTTAGCTGCTTGTTAGAGAATTTTTTTCAGATTTAATGGATAAAATGATGAGAGCAGTGTGGGTTTCTTTGCTGATATAAGTAGAAAGGATTCACTAGCAGGTGTATACCATAAACCATCTGTTGGTAGGGAGAAATCTTTCTGCTCGTCTCATCCACTGCTTCCTACTTGTCTTTTGTTGTCAGACTCATTGTCACCCATGAACACACGGTGCACAAAGAAGGTTTTGTTCATGTGATATTACCCATGTAAGGGAATTTTTTTTTTTCTAGGTCACCCTGTAGATTTTTTGTCACCTACAGAGATCAGTAGAAAAGCTGCTCTTAACAGACATTGTAAGTGAACTATTGTAAATCGCAAAAGAGAACTCAACTCTTTATATTTGTAGGCAAAAGTCATTGGCTCTTCTTAATCATCTCTTCTTTAAATCTATTTGGATAATGATAATCTATATGACAATAAAAGAATATCTTGCCTTAATTCAGCCCCTTATTATTTGTTTCAATATGCTTAAAGAAAGTTAAGAATGCAGCCTCTAAGTGACAGCTAGTTACATAAAGATTTTCAGAAACAAGATAATACAGCACCTTCAATGTACTTTACAGGTGTTTTTTTTCCTCCCCCAGGTTTCATATTCAGTCTCTTACACACCACGGTATTACAGTTATAATCACTGAAACATTTCATTCCTTCTTAATTTTGTGTTTACATGCATTGTTATCCCAACTTTAGAACTCACAGCATGGATCTCCTTCATATGAATAAAAAACATAGTCACAAAAAATGTATTGCCTTCTCTCTATGAATTCACTTGCTTTTGTTATCAAAAAACATTTTTACATCAACAATTGTATATTAATTCACCATGACATGGGAATTAAAAATGAATCACTACAAAGTGCTGCAACTGTTCATTTTAAATGGAATTAAATGAACCTCTTATGATTAAGCGTTCCTTCTCTGCCATGGTATGTGAACTTAAAATAAATATATAATAACCTATTCTAATTCTGAACTTTAAAGTTGTGCCAAAGTGATTGATACAAAGCCAAAAAGATATCAGTTGTTGCTGGTAAAGTAAAAATATTAGAACACTTAAAAAAAGGTGTTTGGTCAGAGCAAATTTTTTATGATTTATTGACTTTTCAGAAAAAAATTAAGTTTTATAAATGTCTTAGAATTTGTTGTGATTTGCAACATTTTGTCTACAAAAAAAGTTATTCATAATAGTATATTTACATATTTTACTGTCCCAAGTATTGCTGATCTTTTATTATGTAACATAAAGGATATTAAAAAAAAAAACCCCTTAATATAATGAATGCATAAAAGCTCATGTTGCTGGTGATTATATAGCTTATATGCAAATAAGAATAATATGAATGGCCCAGTAAATGTAATTTTTGCCATTCCTAGTAAAAAGTTGTGAGAAGGGTTGGACAAACCCAGGGGGTTGCCCAACAAACAAAAGCCCGTGGGGGGGCTGAGCCTGGGGGAGGCTGTGGGACCATGCTCACACTCAGCTAGGAGCAGCCAGAAGGTAACAGTAGGAAACACAATCAGATCCCAATATTGAGGAGTAGGGGACCCCCACCATGAACATCATATTTGTCTCAGGAAAGACTTCAAGATGCCGTTGACTCATCATAGTCCTCCTTCACTCTCACCTTCCAAGAGATGTTGGAAGGGTGAAATCCAGGAAGGGCTTTTTGATATAACAATTTATATTACATTTTTATTGAGGCTTTCCTGGTTTCAGCTGGTATAGAGTTAGTTTTCTTCCTAGTAGCTGGTATAGTGCTGTGTTTTGGATTTAGTATGACAATAACGTGATAACACACTGATGTTTTAGTTGTTGCTAAGCACTGCTTACAGTAGTCAAGGACCTTTCAGCTTCTCATGCTGTACCAGCAAGAAGCTGGGAGGCAGCACAGCCAGGACAGATGACCCAAACTGGCTAAAGGAATATTCCATACCATATGATGTCATGCTAAGTATATAAGCTGGAGGGAGTTAGCTGCGGGGGGGGGAGCACTGCTCAGGATCTGGCTGAGCATCAGTCAGCAGGTGGTGAGCAATTGCATTGTGCACCACTTATTTTGTATATTTTTTTATCTTTGTTATTATTATGTTCCCTTCCTTTTCTGTCCTATTACACTGTCTTTATCTCAACCCACAAATTTTACTTTTTTTTCCGATTCTCCCCCCCATCCCACTGGTGGGGGGGCAGTGAGCAAGCAACTGTGTGGTGTTTAGTTCCCTGCTGGGTTGAACCACAACAAAGCATTTCTGATTTGGACTATTAGATTATTAATACATAAATGACACCAATATTAAATTCTTAGCTCTGTATATATATTGTGTGTCTTCTTTTGCTCATAAAAAAAGATTTTGAGAGTTACAATGTCTAGGTTAGCCATAACCTTTCAAACTTGAACTCACTGGTGAAGTTAAACTATTTTTTAATGTTTGGAGCCATGAAAACAGAGTGAATTGGGCAGTACGTATCCTATAAATGTCTAGTTTCCCTTCGTCATGAAATCTGCTCACCAAGCCATTTTTAGATGATAGTGCCTGTGTTGGGAGCAGCGCAAGTGGGGCTGTCCCACACCCCCTAAGTGGGTGAGCGGAGCAGGGGTTGGCAGCAGCAGGACCCATCCCCAGTCCAACCATCACTGAGCAGCAGCAATGCACTTCTAGTGTTAGTTAGTCCGGGAAGGTGGACGGACAGTTTTGGACCAGCAGAGGACAGGCTGGAAGCAAGCAGCAACAGCAAGGCTTGGTGAGGCCCAGGGCTGAGCCAAAATGGGGCTGCCAGCTGAGGTTGGTCAGGGCACTTATGGCCTGGGGTTGCTCACTGACAACCTGTTAACCTAACTCTAAGGTTAAGAATAATAAATTAAATAATTAAATTATAAACCCCATACTATTTCATTCAGGTATATACAATGTCACACTTTGACACTTAATAATGCCTCTTTCTGATTGGGTTGATTTGAGGTTCTTTGCTCGAAGTGTGGCAGCACCTGCCACTCTTTTCTAGAAAGCGAACACAAAAATTGCTGTTTCAGTACGTGTTGGTCACTACAGTGAATTCATTTGTTTCTGGTTCTCACAGTTATTTATTTTTGGAAAATTAGACTTTGAATTCTTAGGTTATTTTAATACCATTACATGGTTAGTACAACAACAATTACTTCATGAATATTTTGTTCTTCCTTATAAACTTTTTTATATCTTTGTTATCAGATTTGAGTATCTTCTAGCCTGAGCTTCAGAACTTGACTCTTCATTTAAATTTTTGCTCAAAATATTCACTCAGTTCTATTTTCTTAAATTATCTTCCCTGTTGCTAAAACTAAGCACAGACACACACTCCTTTTGAATGTCTATGCTCTTGAGAGTATATATCAAAACAGTTCAGTTTATGCATGTGATATATATTTTTTCTGTCTTGATAAAGTTGGCAAATGAGAAAAAATATTAAATATCATTTGATAAAAACATATGTGTGGGAGTTCATCCACCTAAAACCCTTCACCCGTCTACGTCCTATAACAAAGATCCACTCTATCTGTTGTTTATAACATTTTAACCCTGGTCATCTACATTCATTATTGAGCTCCTCCACATGAAGGACTTATGATTAGGTTTTGAGTGTTAAGAAGTGTCTTTCCAGAAAGTGCTTATAGAGCCCTGTGGCAATCCAAACGTTCCTACTTCCACAGAGAAGCTTAACATGCTGTGGTTCAGGACTAAGAACTTTACTGATGCTGCTGAAACTCATTTTTTGCATAATAATCCAGAGGATATAGTGCTTATCTAAGATGTGGGCAACATGGATTCTAGCCAACGCTTTATGCAGATGAAATCTTTACTGTCTCAGTCACAGCACTGAGAATCCTAAGTGGAAAATGGGGGCAAGTATTTTCTAGTGTTTTGCTGTGCTCTTAATGGAGAAGAAAAAATGTCTAACTTAGGAAAAAGAATTTCCCTCTGCAGATATTGGAGGTGTCTTCCTCTACAGACGATATAAAACTTTTAGTCATTTTAGGGGAACAAGTTTATCCTCCAGGGCTAGACACCTAAAATTTGACTGAAAAAAGTGCAGAGGCTAAAGTTGGAGTATAACTGACTGGGTTTTATCACTTGTTATCTGCAAAATATTGTCAAACTCAACATACTCCTATATGATATTTCAGTTTCCACAGACCAGCATTTTCTCACAGAAGCTTATTCTAGGAGAAAATTGCTAGCCATGTTTAAAACACAAAGTGTAAATTCATATTAATAACATGATAATATTAATATAATAAAGCAAGAATGCCCACTGAAGAAGCAAGTTCTGCAGTAACACAACCAGAGAAAAAAAATCAGCTTACTTATTGATATGAAAATACAATAAAAGAAATGAAAATAATGATGGTATGGGAGCCAAACAACACACATGTCATTAGTTATATGTATCATATACAACACAAATACAAAACTTTCAGGGTTAAATATGAGTCATCTGAGCAATTTTGTTATAAAAGGAACCACTACTTTTGCAACCCAAGTGGAGGAAAATTTGGGTTTTTTCCCTTATTTTAGCGCTTCTGGGAGCTTTGCCAATATCAAAATGTCTCTGTGTGGTCACTTTTTGTTGATAGTATAAAAACATCAAAATTCTTTTAAATTATGTTCTCCAAAGATATGCCCAAGATCTATAAGTGAAATGATTACCCTGTTTTGAAACTCCACCTATTATACATGATGTCTGATGGCAACATTACGCCTAAAGTTTCTCTGCTACTCTGACTTTTCCCAGCATTGGGATGTCTTTCTCTGCTACTCTGTTAACACTGGGCAGACATAGTGATTGGGTAAACAGTGCATATTTAGTGGTAACAGAGAAGGACGAGAAGTAGCTATACAGTTTTTCTGCTTTATTCCTACTCTACAAACCCATTATCTAGTTATTGGTTACTAATAATATAAGGGCATTTCAACAATGCCCTTAATANTTTTTTTTATGTGGAAATCTTTTAATTTGCAGTGTTTTTCCCTTCAAATACATCTCAGATAAGAGCAGAAGGGAAACTTGTACATGATGCAGCTTGGGGAAGTACCAGTGTGCTTAAAGGAACACAGCTGATACCTTATAGTCTATTCATTTTTTTAGGATTTTGTGCTAGCATAGCAATCCATGGCTAAGGCATAAGTCTCCATATCTCAAGTAATTAATGTTTTTCCTCAAGATATCTCATCTACTTATAATGGGAATCCATGTTTATTCAGGGATTCTAGGCAGGCTTGCAAGTTGACAGGGCCTTTGTGTTCATCTCAGGTTTATAACAGAGCAGGATCATTGCTGGGTAACATCAAGTAGGCAGTTTAATTATATATATACACATTTTTTACATTGTTTACATTAACCATATATTAATACTTGTGCCTCATTGTTCACATGTGCTTCTTTCTTACTTCAAAATTGTATCTTTTTAAGTCTAATGGTTACTAAGATATGAGGTCAAATCACCTAATTTCCTCATTGTACAGACCCTTATTACTCTTGAACACAAAGCTTTTATGAAAATGGTATCACAAAATAGTTACAGATATTCCACCAAATGTGATATTAAAATATAATTAAATTTCAGGTTTTCCCTACTAACATTTTAAATTTTTGTTTACTCTTATTAATATATTTAAAATTCATCTGCAATACTGTACAATATTTCTAAAGGTTTATAAAACTAAAATTTACAGTTATTAAAAAATTCTGAAGGCTTTTTGCCAAAATGTTAAAATTTTATAAAGGCATCTCTCAAAATGGAGGGCAGATTGTTACCAAAGTCTAGAAGTCCTAATTTTAATAATGATTAAAACTGAAATGGGAAATTGAAATTACTGGTGTAAAAGCTCTGTATAAAGCATCCTGCAGTCCTGCAGTAACTGACCTTATGCATGCTTTTAGTCAACTTCTAGGTAAAGTTAAGTGAACATGTTAAAACTGTCTTTGAAAAGAAGGGGCTTCCCATGTGCTTATGTTTAGCAACAGAGTTACAAAACAATCTGTACATTTCAGTGTATTTAACTATTAATTTTGTTAGCTATCCAACTGTAGAAGCGTCTAGCACTTTTAAGTAGGTCAGTTCCTTCTTCATTCCAGAGATGTAATGGAAGGCCAAGAGGCATGCTTATGAAAGCATTTGCTATACTCTTAATCTTTCTTGTTAAAGCTAGAATGCCAGAGCATTTTCCCATTTGTTAATGAACACCTCAAAATACACAAACAATAAATCTGATATCAGTACTTGACAACAGCAATTAAGATATGGCCATTATATTTGCATGGTCTCTTAAGAAAAAAAGATTCAAGTATAGCTCTAAGGCATCAAATCTGCATAATACATGTACCACACACACACCAGCAGTAATTGGATATATTGCTATAAACCGGATGTTAAACCCCTTGTATATTCCTTGTAAACTTTGATTGATTTTCTCTGTTTAACTCATCCCCTTGTGCATCTCTTTTGAGAACTATGTTAGACCTACATAGAATTAAATACTCCTGGCTCACAATGGGCTCCTAATACATTACAATATTTTTAGAAGACATGATTTTTAATGAGCATATATTATTTTTTAAATAGTACTTTTTGAAATCAGAGCTTAGGTGATTAGAAAATCTGATTAGCAATCAGAAATTGGTCACAAAAGACAGTGTTAAAACACCAAATTTTCTTTCAGGTTTCTTAGTGTGTATTTGTTCATAAAACAATTCTCACACTAAAATGATTTAGAATATTGTTATTCAAACAGTCCAGCTTTGACAATGGAAACATTTAAGAGATCTTTTAAATATATGTTTAAATACAGATATTTTAATATATGGCTATGAATGAAAAAGTAACGTTACAAAAAAACATTTCTATTATAATTTTCAACATGGAATTTGGTATCCATGGACACAGAAAACAGTGTCTTTTTTATTGTTTGGTTTTAAAATCCTATTTCAGAACTTGCATAAGACAGGTACATATGTGGTTGTCTTACAGGGAGGAGCCCTAGCATACAGACCTGAACTGTTTCTCTGACAACCTATATCACCTCCCTTCCAAGAAATGTTACATATCTCTAGTATAATGGAGGTTTTTCACAGGGTTAGCGTAAGTGAAAAATCACTGTCTGACACTGATTCCAGTTACTGATTAGAATCATAGAATCATAGAATCATTAAGGTTGGAAAAGACCTCTAAGGTCATCGAGTCCAACCGTCAACCCAACACCCCCATGCCCACTAAACCATGTCCCTAAGCACCTCATCTA
>VZTQ01009363.1:5831-28583 GCA_013400755.1 Pelecanoides urinatrix
ATGTTTGTCATCTGTACCATATCCAAGGCTAGATTCAGATTTTGCTTTGCTTTACAATTAATAAAACTGGCTTCTCATTTAGAACAGTTCAGATTGTTATTATTAGTTGTACTTTGTGTGATTCCTTTACATTCTCATCTCAATTAAATTAAACTTGTGTATTTGATGTGCTTCAGGCCATTTAAAATGCCAAAGACAAGATTCCGTATTAAGACAGGAATTCAGTATCACTGAATTTTTCAGGTTGCACTTTGTTACTTTATAACTACCTCATTCTTCTTTTTCAGATTGTTTTCCTAAACATTTACCCTTGAATGGATTATTTTAGCACTTGCTTCTTGCCTTGAAGTGGTGGGGTGTTTTGGTTTTGGGGGGGGGTGTCTTTTTTTTTTTTTTTTTTTCTTAAATCTTGTCATTTGAACAAATGTTCTTCGGATATTGTTGTCTTGTGGAGATGAGAAAAACACAATTTAAGAATTTTGCCATGCTGTCTTGAATAAGGTTACAGCTAAATTTTTGAGCCTATCTCTGACTTCATGTTGATAAAGGCCTAGTAACTTCACTTAGTTTTGAGAAGAAAGGCTGTGGAAATGATAAGCAAAAAAAAAACCAACTTAAATTTTCTTCAAGAATGTCTAAAAGCTTTTAGCAGAGACTAATATGGATCTGTTCCCGTTTTCATATCACTGGTTATAATAATGCAAAGGTCAAGCGTAAATTAATTTTCAGTTCTTTGATTAACTGGCTGAACAGATCTTTTATTTTCAGTCCTGTCCCCCCCACCCCGAATTGTCAATTAAACCAAGTATAGCAATGCTGTTGTTTCGCGTGTGTACCTACTGTTGAGGAACAGGAACAATAAATCCCTCTAATTCTGACTTTGACATCTGATGTGATGCCATGTTAGGGAAATACGCAGTAAAGTATAAGCTGACATTGGAATATGGTGTAGTAACTGACTTTTACCATTGCACATAAACAGAGTAATTATTCTAAATCATAGCATCACTTTCAGCTGGGTAACCACTAAAATCATTGCACTGTGGTTTTCTGAAAATGCCGCAATCCTTCAACTGACAAATTAAGCCCAGGGAGAACAACCGTCAGTAGTGCCTGCACAGTTATGTAGAGGGATGAGCCCTGAATCAAGTGAAAAGATGTTCTGGAAGAACAGTAACCTTTCCCATGATGTGCACGTTTTCCATTACATTTCTGACACAAAATGCTGTGAAATGATTTAATGGTGACATTTTGTTTTGCTGACTTTCCCTTTTCTTATTAAAAAGAAACAAAAGTTAGGTTAGGAAAGTAGAGGAAGGGTGGCCAAGCATTTGAATTCTATTACAGAAATTTCTATTCTCTTTTAAAGACAAAAACAAAGCCATCTAGATATGCATTGGATTTTAGTGGTTTTGAGGGAAGGGAGATGTACATATCTCCGGCATCAATATTGAACACCTTGTTCTGTAAGGTTAATTTACATTGTTGCTTTGCAGTAATTGCATACCACGTATGATAATTCAGTAAAGCATCCTTTCTAATTAGTAATCACAGAGACCTTGCACATCAGCTATACAGCACAGCACATGCAGTACACTTATTTCTGCTTGTCATTTTTGATGTATATTACTAGAAACAATTGTAGAAGGGAGCAAAGCATGAGCAGACATAGTACACTGAAAGGTCAGCACTTGTCACTTGGAAAAGGATGAATTTTTATGGAGTGAGAAGACAGAAAGCTGCTACCCATTGATGTTATACAGGAGCTTGTCTGCATCTAAAGTAATACATGTAAGAATGCTTGGACAGAAAAATTACTTGTCTAAAGTGTGGTTCATGCATCCTTTGGCAGCTTTCGATTTCCTGTTTCAGAACTGATGAAAAGCCTTGCTTGTTTCTAGCACAGCATACGATTTTATCTTTGAAAAACACAGCATTTGCTTTTGTTTTCTTAAGGATTTATGAAGTTTTCTTGGCATCTCATTTTATCCTTCTCCCATCCAGTTTTAATGTGTTGGATGATGGTTGCTGTCATTGCAAGTCATTCTGTTTCCCTGAGGGAAATCTAAATATGAAGAAAATATTTTAGTCTAGAGTCACTGGAAATAAACATAGAGTTTCAGTTGTACAATAACTTACTTGAGAGAAAATACTTATATGTTGGAACATGTTTGCTGTCACATTATTTGTTGGTTGGCCAAGAAGGCATGCTGGCTTTGACAAATTCAGAATAATCTTAAGTTCTGGGCAGAGAACCTCAGTTTGTTCAACTGAAATCTAAAACCAAAATCACATATGTAATTTAGATATTTGCATCTAAAAGTGAACACAGGCAACTAACTCCCTACTTTTTCTGAAAACTAAAGTGTACAATTAGGTTTTAAGGGTAGGATGTGTCTTACAAAAACTGTGTGGCATTTGATAGCACCTTCAGGACTTTATGAAAGCTTCAGCATCCCACATACACTAAAACAGTGTTGATGAGTTGTTTGTGTTTTTGAGAGGAAGCTATAATAGTAGTGATAGCAGAAGGTGAATACAGTACTGATACTTAAAATTTGAAGCATCATTCCGTTTTAGCTTGAGTAGATAGAAGTAAATACAAGTATAATTTAGTGATAGCAGTGGACGGATAGCTAACTTAGTAAATTGTAAAAAATAATGTTCTAATAAAGGCTGAAATAATTGTAAAAATCCTAATGGTGGTAACCTAAACGAAACAATTTGTTGACATTTATTTGACCATAATATGTTAACAATAATTTCAGAGCTGTTTCTTACAACAGGCTATTAAAAATGAAATAGATGTGATGAAATTGTTTTGGCAGCCTTTAGCTGTTTGCTAACAATTTAATACAGCAATAAAAGCTAGCAATAGCAGCACCAAAATTGCACAGCAGAAACTTGATTATAATTTGGTAAGAAAATATTGTATGAATAAAAGTGCACACGTCGGTGTAAACTGCAGCCAGGGTTTATCCTTGGGCTTAAAAATCTCATAAATTTGAAGAGCTTTCTAAGTGTTCTTGTTACTAAAAGTCAGAGACAAATTATGGCTGGTGCTGATGTCACTACCTAGGGAAATAGAGGAGGGGAGTTAAATCTTCTATTCTATAAGTATGCCTGTATTAAGCCTTCCTAGGCCTCAAAAATGGAAGTCTGTTTGGACCTTGTCATATGGACTGCTTATTTAACTATTCCCATCTCTGCTCAGTGATCTAGGCGAATAAAACATAAAAGAGAATGGATGAAACTGCTGCCTGCATTTTTGCATCTAACGGAGAGCGTGCTGATTAGCACAACCAAGTGGGAGCACAGACTTGTGGTTTATGCCTGGTGAAAGGCAATTAAAATTAAAAAAAACCAATTTTTAAACTCTGTCTATGAAATTGTGAAGTCCGTTGAAATTGTGAATTTGACTGTTGTTTCCTTTGTAAGGCCATTTTTGAGGTAATGGAGTCTATATGCATTTCTGAATTGTCTGTCCTTTAACTTGTGCATAGAAACTCGGATTACATGAGGAGGTGTGCAGAAGAATTTTCTGGAAGTGAAGTGTGTTTTATTATAAGTGTTTATTGAACTAGACATTAAGTAGGTACAACAGAATACATAGCTGGTTTAATTGTCAAGAATCCATGCAAGTGCAGAGCAATTTTTATTTGAGAACATCGACTGTTTTTGAGAGATTTAGGATATTTAAATTATATTTTAAAAAGTATTTTGAGAAAAAGGTAAAAATATGGAAATGATGCTCAAGAGGGAGCTTCTGGGAAACTAAGAAAAGAAAATGAGATAAGGGCTAAGTAGGCAGAGGAATGTAAATGAGTAATGAATAGAGAAGAAAACAGATTTCTGATTTCTCTTTCTGTAAACCTTGAAGTAGTGAACAAAGATCTGAAATTTCATTTGGAGGCAAGAAGGAATCCAGTCTAGAAACTGTTGTGGACATAACTTCCTGACAGTGTGTATATTGCATTACCATTTGATGATGCTGAAATTGAGAAGATGAAAGATTTGAGGATGGTGCAAAATGTGACCAAAAAATCAGCACTGGAAAGTAGTAGTTGATTTTTGAAGATGTTCAGAAAGAATAAGAAATGGGATTCAGTAACAGCATGAGAAATTGTGGCAGGGATAACCTTATTTATAAAGCTGTTTGCTTCAGGATTGAAGACCATTTTGTAATAAATGACAGGAGAAGAGAGCAACTTTTAGATTTTTCTGGCTTGATG
Organism: Pelecanoides urinatrix; assembly: GCA_013400755.1. Classification (NCBI taxonomy): domain Eukaryota; kingdom Metazoa; phylum Chordata; class Aves; order Procellariiformes; family Procellariidae; genus Pelecanoides; species Pelecanoides urinatrix. The sequence goes on from VZTQ01009363.1 coordinate 10,064, forward strand.
AGGACTATATATAACTGCCAAATATATGAATCTCTAGAGGGATGTTAAGAAAAGCACTTGAGGAAAAAACACTTAAAATATCCTTTTTTGAAAGCAAATGTAGTATCTGTTAAGATTTTAGGTTTGCATGAGTAAAATCAATAGTGCTAGTTCTAGTAGTCCACTTGTATGATGTGAATCAATCTAGTAATATTTAATTTAGGTTTTTCCACATTTTGGAGAGATTATGCAAGTACTGGCATGTAAAAGCAGCAGTTTAATATCTTAAAATACAGAGCACATGAAAAGAAAAAAAAATAGTGTTACTTTGTAACCAGTCTTAGTAAAAATTTTTAAAATTTACATAAAAACAGCCTGTCGTCTGCTGGTGCCTACTGACAGTTCTTTTAATAACACTTGCTGTGAAAGAGAGATAAGAAAACCAGCGGGCTTTTAAAACTCCAGTGGTAATCTTAGTTTTTCACATTAAAGAACAATAAGTAAACTGCAGGACTTTAGTTTTCTTTAATTCTGAAAGGCTTGTCTAAACCATTTCTGCTTTTATTAAAAGCAGAATCACAGAATAGTTGAAATTGGAAGAGACCAGAGCTGGTCTTGTCCCCAGCCTCCTTGCTCAAAACAAGGTCAGATAGAGCATGTTACTCAGGGCAGTGTCTAGTTGGGTTTTGAGTATCTCCAAGGATGGAGTCTCTGCAACCTCTCTGGGCAGCTTGTTCTGTTGTTTGTCCCTCCTCACAATAAAAAAAGATTCTTCTTATGTTCAAACAAAATTTTCTTTATTTCAGTTTGTGCCTGTTGCCTCTTGTCCTTTCACTGGGCACCACTAAGAAGTCTGGCTCTGTTTTCTCCCCCCATCAGGTATTCATACACACTCAGAAGATTCCCACTGAGCCTTCTCTTCTCCAGACTAAATAATCCGAGCCCTCTCAGCCTCCCTTTTTATGACAGATATGTCAGTCCCTTAATCACCTTTATGATCCCTTTGCTGGACTAGCTCCAGTAATTCCATTATCTTTTTTGCACTGGGGAGCCCAGAATTGGACACAGTGCTCCAGTGCTCCAGATTTGTTTTAACCAGTGCTGAGTGAAGGGAAAAAGCATATTTATTGTCCATAAAGGTAAACAATTTAAAAAAAAATTCTTCTATTGTGTATAACAGACAAAACTTAATTTGTTATGAAAGAAACATCTTCCTGTGTTCAATATACGAGCCATTAAGGACACTACTTAAGGATGAGAGAGTATTTCATGCTTATTCCGTGCTTATTAAATCCATGTCTTAGGAAGACCATGTTGCAGTTTTAGTTTAAAGGGTTACTTCATTGAGCAACATACTGGAGAGCTAATAGTGCTAATGCTTTTAGTTTTCCATTGAAAGTTCTATCACTTAGTTGAGGGCTCCACCCTTCCCCATCAGTCACCTCTATATAAATTAAGGAAAGACATCCGCAGTTCCAACCCATTCCTCTGCTTTCTTTGAGAAGTGCCTCTTGCAAATGCATTTCCAAATTCAGTGCATTAGAGTATCATCCCATCTAACAATAGCTTTCATGGGCACCTGTCAAATTGCATTAAAAGAGCTGTGTCATCTAACCTGGCAGCAGACTGAGAGAGAGACACAAAACCTCCCAAAAATGAGCTGTGAAGAGGTGTTTGCTAATTCCTTTTAACTCCAGAAAATAATAAATAACGTCATAGCTGAAACTCCACATTTTGTCTTAACTACAAAGTGCTAGGAGAGATGGTCTAGCAGTGTTACACTAGAGGGATAATATCACTTTCCTGAGGGACAGAGAACATGAAGGCAGGAGGATTGTCAGCCTGCAAGTTATCCTTTGCATCCTCTCTGGTGGGTAGTGGGGTACCCCACAAAGTGGGGTAGTGGCTGCACTTCTTACAGATGCTAAGAGTTAAGATCACCCCCCCTTCAATTCCAGACAAAAGTGGGAGCTGGCTTTCTGTGTAGTGACAAAAGAGTACTAACGGTAAAGTTTTTTTCTGATATAGGTCCTAGGTGCTTGAAGACTTGATCTGAACAGTTTTTGCTAATTAGGCATTAATTTCTAAGCTATACTAAAACCATTGTGTCCTCTTTTTCATCTTGTAGGTAGTAGCTCATATCTGTGTATAGTCTGTGGATAAGTATGTCTGTGTGCGCGTGTGTGTGTGCATATGTGGAGTGGTCAACATTAAGTGACAACAGTGTTAAGCATGTCCTGTGTTCTTGTTTGCTGTCATTTGCTCCAGATTCTTCTCTGAAAGAAAATGACACCTTAAAAAAAAACCGAAATCATTAGTTTGTGCTGGCCCATTCAGTTGCTGGGTATTTATAACAGTATGTTTTGCATCTTGTGGGAAAGGAAGGGTGGATTAAGTTTACAGTCTGTAATAGTTGGTACCTAAACATTTCTCCTTTTTTTGAGTTGGTCCTGCTTACCATAGAAAACATGTAAGATTATATTTTTAAAAGACCCGAGACCTTTATTTTGAAACTTCAGTTAATAGTGTGTGTACTTAGTTTTACTTAAATATCTTATTGTCTCATTCCAATTATGAAAATACCTTAATATTTCATTCAAAACTAGTTGCACTGAGATGCTTCATAAAAATTCCCATGCTCCCTTCATTTTTGCATTTAAATTTTATAGTAAGCCATGTGTATGAGGTGATAATTAACTTTTTTTAGTAATGAAGATTGATAAAATTCTGAAATTAAGCAGCACACTATTTTCAGTATTAATCCATATTCTAAATTTTTGAAATACATTTTCTCTGACTATTATATGTAGAAATGTTTATGTTAAGCTGGTGGGTTTTATCAGTTAAAATGATGAGCTTCAAAATGTAACTCTTGTCACCTAAAGCAAAATTTGTCAATTGACATTTATCAATTGAATGAGCTTAATGCGTGTATTCAACAAGTTACTTGAAGAAAAGGAAAAACTGTGTTTCCAGTTAAATATTGCTGCAGTTGCCTTTTTCAGCAGCGTGAGTGTATTTAATGTTCTCTACCAGCCCCAGACATGGGAATGCTTTTAGAGTGTTATTTTTCATTTTGCTATTTTGTAAGACGTATGTAACATTTTCATTGTTCAAACAGACAAAAGAATTCCTTCTGTGTTGGGCACCAGAGCTTTGGGGAAAATAGTGCTTCAGCTTCTGTTGGTCATCATATTTGGGGTTTTCTGTGTCTCTGTTATTGTCAACAAGGGAAATTTTTTTCTCTGAAGTTCATTAGAGAAGTCATTGCTGAACGAGCTAAAAGTTAATGTTTGATTACATTTTTTTTGAGAAGCATTTTGTTACGAAAGTTTGGTTCTTTTAGAACGTTAGTTTCAATTCACTTATTTCAAAGTCATATTATTTTTATTTCTGAAATAGTGAAAGCTAACTACTCCATTTCATTAAGAATCATGAATGATGTGTATTCTATACAATGATTGTATTATGAAATGCACTTACAGGCAGTGAAAGGAGAAATGGTGAAATGCTCAAACAAAATGTCCATGACTGAAACTTAGCAAAGAATTTTAGCTGACATTGGTATACGCATAGGCCTTAAAGAAGAAAAGTGAATTGAAGTCTTTGATCAGTAAATTGAATTTTGGCAAAGACCTCCCTTTCTTTCCCAAGGATAGAGAAGAAATATATCCATGTCAATTGGATGAAATCTGGAAAATTGGAAGCCTTTAAGAATAATGTGAGAGGAATAGTTTCCTCATAACTGCCAGAGACGTGGTACAGCAGTTTTTAGATCTTTTGTCATATGCTTTGAGCATGCTGTGGGCCAGCTGAGCATGCTTATCCCTGCAGTTGCAGCACTAAGTTGCTACAAGAGGTGCAAAGAAAAGAAATGTGGATTGAGAACAAAGAGCTCAACGAGGGTGTCAGTGGTTGGTGATTTGAAGTCTGTTAGATTCAGATGCAGACTGGACAATTGCTGCACTAGATGAGAAGAATAAAGCGGGGCAGTGAATGTGGGCAGGCGTGTAACTCTCCCCCTTCTGGGCCACTTCAGTCATCTTTTGTCATGCACAGAGAGATGCGAGCAGGATATACAAAACTCAAGAATACACAAGCAATTATATATTCACTTACGGTGAGGACTAACGTTGCTGGGCTACAGCATGAATATCACGCCCAATGCAGGTGTCTGATGAATCCTTGCTGGTCAGGCAGTCATTGGTAAGGTGAAGATGTTTCAGCCTTTGTTGTTCCTTGGACGAGGCTGATCCTGATCTTGCTGAATTGCCATCGTCAGATTCTCCACTGTATTCTCAGAGGTTTTATATTCTTTTTCTTCTCTCCCCCCCCCNCCCCCCCCCCCCCCCCCCCAAGTCACTGCCGTATACCATTTCAAATCAACAGATGCCGTGACATTTTTTTCTTACCTAGCAAAGCTTGCTTTTGTACTGTTGCATCTTAACTCGTTCCCTCATTAAGCTAAGCCAAAGTTATGCAGATGTGCTTATGAAACAGGGCCTTGGATTACAGACAGACAAACCCTTGAGTTGTGGTTGTCTGGGCAAAAAGGCTGGTACTCGTGGCCACATACGGATATCATGGTGGGATTGAGGCTGGTGGGCTGGAGAAGGACCTGAGTTTGGATGGTAAATGTGCAGAAAGAGAATTGAGAGACAGTGGTAAGCTCATGTGGAGAGGCAGCAAAATCCAGACTTTTCAAGCTCCAGGACTTGAAAGAAGGAAGTTGGGCTGGTTAAAAAAAGACACTGGAAGAAGAAAACCATGTGGATGGTAGTCGGAGGAGGGGAGATACTGAAACTGTTTAAATAGCCGGGGACAAGGAGTTGTGGATAGGAAGCCTATGTGGAAAAGAGAGGTTTGCTATGGTCAAGTCAAGTCAGTGAAGCTGAGGTGGGGAGTGGGTGACTGGAAAATGACATCTTAGTATTTTCAGCTACTTTATTGGTATAGGTGTCAGAGGGTATTTATGACGATCATGAAAGTTCTCTTTGATACTGTTACATTATTTCGAAAATACTGAAAATACATGGATAGACGACCTTTGTCATCCCCAGTCCTCCCTCGAGGTGTTTTGGGTTTTTTTCTTCCCTTCCTGCTAGCTTCCCGGTGGTACCTTTGAGCATCAGCATGTGCAGTGTCATAGGAGATAAACTGTTCTTTAAAACAGCTTCTGTCAAAATTGCTTGCAAGTTGAGAGGCACAGAACACAAGCAATACAAAGTTGCCTCTAAGGTGTTTGTTTGTGTTCATATACATCACGCTACGATATACAAAAATCTCTAACACAAATACAACAAATAGATGAAGACTGATTCTGCTGAATTTTTTACTGATTAACTAAAATATTAGTAAAGCTCCTAACTGAACAAGAAAATATTTATTTAAAAAAAAAAGTATGAACAGCAAGCATTAATGAAAAAACAGTGCTAAACCATAATTAGCATTGGTTATATAATTACAGTTACAATGTATGCAGTTTGCATACTTACAAACACTTTATTTTAAATGCAGAAAAATGCTGGGTATATGACTTAACTAATCAAATATATATTGATTAGTAATCCTTCATAAACAAGTTTTTTTGGCCGAAATTCTGTGTTTTAAGTTTTTATATATTTTCTTTGATGTTACATGGTATCTTTCATCTGTCTTGACCAAATACATAAAATAATCAAGGCCTCATTTGGAATATTTTCATTTTCCTCTGAAAAATAAGTGGGAAAGGGGAGACTTCAGAAATCAATCACAGTCACAGATTCAAGCACTTTGCAATTTTCTTGAAATCAAATTCTTTAACTTCTTTGTATCCATCATTTTTACCTTTTGTATGTCCATCATTCCAACGGGTCGATACATTCACATTCTGTTTTGTTTTCCTTTTGAGAGGCAAAAAATAGTAAAAAGGAATAGGAGGAGCGCAAGGGCATTTCAGAATGACCATGACCATTAATAAGGCAAAAAGCCAAATCTACTCTCTGTAGTTCTGAAGTCATGTAGAATGACATACAGTCATCTTTTATTTCATATTTTTCTCCCCAAATTCATGTTCTGAAGACAGAAATTTTTACAGGTGCATTGTTTGAAATGCATTTAAGCCTGTTACTAATTGCTTTTAAAAGCAGTTTCATTTCTGCCTGGACTAAGTGCTAAGTTTGTTGACGTGTTGCAAAGGGAACTGAACTGTGGAACAGAGCTGGCTGAAAGTGCCCAATAACAGCAGTAATAAAAGTTTAGGAAACTGTTAAAATTGAAAATTAATTTGATTCACCTTACAGCCAGCATGGCATAGGGTGAATACATATTACAAATAAAATATTATGTTCCTATCTAAAAAAGTTACTGCATCTTTTGATTCAGTTGAAACAAACCACACATCATGCTTTGTCTACACTATGCATTGATACATCTGCTGAAAGTAATATTTGAGAATAACTTAAATGGTAATGACATTGCGAAAAATCTGCAAAAACTCTTCCGTGACTTCAGTTTTTGTCATAATGAAATAATTTTATTGAGGGCCCTTTCTTATATTATTTGAGAAAAATACTAAGTAAACATGATACAATATACATCATGGTATTATTTCAGTGATTTTTTTTAGTTTTCTTGGAAATGATTTATATAATACTTAGAGTTCTACAAATAGAGCATCTTCTTAATATACTTTCATCAAACTTCTGGCATTGTCTTAAATGCTATTAATTAACAGATTTTTTTATATAATACAACTAGTTTTTCCAATTGCCTTTCAGATTTATGTATGATATCTGAATTTTATTTGCATGCATGCTTTCAGCCATGGCATAGAACAACCATGTTATAACAACTGTTCTAAATATTTTGTTTAAATAGTTATTTTCAAAAGTGCTGTATGATGCTTTTTGTGTATAGCTCTATTATGATATAAATGTAAATGTAGCTGTTGTTTATACATACTGGTTAACTTCTGGCTTCATTTGAAAAAACTATTATTAAATATTGCATGCTCCAGAACTAGTTTGAAAGAAAACCGTAATTCCTGTTTTCATGTATTTCAGATTTATTCTATTCTTAGTCCTTTTCCACTTAGAGACCTGTCATTTTTGTTTTAGAAAGTTTTAAAAATGAAGACTGAAAATGAATTATGAAATTATAATGGAATATATGAAATGTTTGCCTTGTAAGTTAAGCAAATATATTTTGAAACAAATCTTTCCAGCCTTTCTGTGTCTATCAATGTTGTGGTTTAACCCCAGTTGGCATCTAAGCACCACACAGCTGCTCGCTCACCTTCCTGGTGGGATGGGAGAGAGAATCGGAAGAGCAAAAGTAAGAAAACTTATGGGTTGAGATAAGAACAGTTTAATAATTGAAATTAAATAAAACAATAACAATAATAATGGTAATAATAAATTGTAATGAAAAGGAAAACAACAACAAGAGAGAGAGAGGGAACAAAACCCAGGAAAAACAAGTGATGCAACCACTCGCCACCCACTGCCCGATGCCCAGCCAGTCCCCAAGCAGTGATCGCTGCTCCCCGGCCAACTCCCCCCAACTTATATACTGAGCATGACGTCATATGGTATGGAATATCCCTTTGGTCAGTTTGGGTCAGCTGTCCTGGCTGTGCTCCCACCCAGCTTCTTGTGCACCTCCTTGCTTGCAGAGTATGGGAAGCTGAAAAGTCCTTGACTTGTGTAAGCACTACTTAGCAACAACTAAAACATCAGTGTGTTATTACATTATTCTCATGCTAAATCCAAAACACAGCACTATACCAGCTACTAGGAAGAAAATTAGCTCTATCCCAGCCGAAACCAGGACAATCAGTCAGTTTGAAAAACTTTCTGGCCTTTAAAAAAAAATGGTCTGATGTTAAGATGTATATTTTAAAATACAGGGATGTGTATGTACTGTGCAAGTGAATTCATTACGTTTTCTGTACTTTTCTTTTCTGACTTACTTTATATTTTGTTTGTAAATGCATCTGGGAAGTTTTTACTTAGACCACTTCATATGTGAAGTTTTTTTATTGCGGAGTTGTTAATATACATGAATAATACTAGTTTTGTGGGGTTTTTTATTTTGATGCCTACAAATATGCTTTATAAGTTATAAAACTTACCCACATAACCTTTCCTGGCTTTTACTTGGTGAAATGTTTATAGTATCTAGGTTTCAGTAGATTATAAAATCACCTTTCAAAGAAAAGGGCCTTTATTGTGACAAATACCATTGAATTTTAGGATGGCATCAGGGGTACAATGTTTTACTATTTGTGCACAACAAGATTGATTATAAACCAGTCTTGGACACCACTTAGCAATCTAGTGTTGGCCTGTGGACAGTCAGATGCTGTCTATAAGAGGGCTGGGAAGCAAATTTCTTATTCCTTGTAACTGACAGAAATCCACTGCTGAACCAGGCACTGAGCGTCGCAGGTTTGTTCAACATAGCTGCTTCCCATCCTAATCATAAGAATTGGCAATACCTAAAAATAATGGCTGAAGTAGGGATTATTCTTCTAATATCTGAAATGAAACCTTTTAGAATATCGAGAATGAATTATCATAACTTCTTGCTTGACTGTTCCCATACAGCTGAGTCCTGAGTGCCCCCTGAGCTCACTGCACTACTCCTAGTAATGAAAAAACATCTGCTAATGTCCACTCTCAACCTCCCAAGCTGCAGGTTGTGGGTGAGAGCCCATGTGATGTGATCGGTCACGAGTGGGAAGAGTTTGGCTGCATTGTCTGTGTAACTGCCCTTCAGGTGGTTGTGAGTTGCAGCTCAATCCCCCCACCTCGCCCCTTAGCATCCTCTTTCCCAGACTAAATAAGACCAGTTCCCTCAGCCTCTCCTTGTAGGTTGTATGCTGCAGGCCCCTGCCATCTTGGTAGCTGTTAAGTGGACTCTGTTTTCTCATCTCTCTTGAATTGTTTGGCCCAAAACTGGTTATGACATTTTAAGCAAAGTCTCATTAGCTCTTGAGTAGAGAGGAATAATAACCTCAGTTGATTTGCTGGTCCTGCTGTTGTTGAATCATACCGAGGTTGACATTCATTTTAACCCCCAGGTCCTTTTAGCAGGGCAGAGAGCAACTCAGCCAGTTGCTTCTCAGTCTGGAGACTCCATCTCATGGAGTTACTCCCCCCCTCCATGCAAAATTTCATATTATTTCTTGATGAACTCCAAGATCATCTGCTGGTCTAGTCCTCAAGCAAATTTTGGATTGAAGCTTTACTGTTCAATGTGTCAGCCACCCTTCCTAACTTCGTGTTGTTCTTAAAGTTGCAGAGGATTAATTTTTTGTTATTATGATGATTTTTTATGAACTCTTATTAGCCCCAAAATCACCCCCTGTGGTACTTTGTCTGTTATTGGACGTCATCTAGATCTCAAGCTATTGTCTGTAGCTCTTTGAGTCCAGCAGTCCAGCTGGCTTTCAAGCCATTCATCCAGCCTTGTACTTAACTTGGTAAGGAAAATGCTGTAGGAGGCTGAAAAGCCTTACGCTGAATACACTTTGGTATATTACACACCTGCTCTTTCCTCTCTCGCATAGCCAGTCATTTCATCGTGGTCATTTCAAACGTGACCAACTCGTCTACCCTTGTTAAATCTTTGCTGCATGCTCTGGGTTACTTTCTTGTCCTTTACGTGTTTGAAAATGGACCCCGAGAGGATATGCTCCTTGATGTTTCCTAGGGCAGAGGTGAGGCTGACCAGCCTGTGATTTCCTAGGTCCTACTTACTACCATTTTTAATGGACATGTCTTAACTCTTTAAGATGGGCTTGTCTTAGCATTTTTCAGTTGTCAGAGACCTGCCTTGATTGTCCTGATGCTTCTTAGATCTGACAGGAGCCCAACAGAAGTAACAAGCATCCCTTTCAGAACCATTGGATAACTCCCATGGATTTGAATATATTCAGACAGAGTAAACCCTGACCTTTTGCTTTGCTGTTGGCTGTCCTTTTCTTTCCCAGGTCACGCTGGTAGGCACAGAAGTCTGAGAGCAAGTTTTCACTGTGGAGACGGAGGCTTTGAGCACAAAGGCATCAAGTGCATCAGCCCGTTCTGTGTTATCAGTTGAAATCCAATCCATATTTTCTCTGAACTTCCTTTCATTCATAACATTCTCGTAGAACTATTTTCTGTCTATCATTGGATCCACCGGGGGTTTTGCCTTCTGAATTTTATCCCCAAGTGCTCGAGCAACATTTTAATACTACTCCTGTGTAACTTGTACTTGTTTCCATTCCTTATGCATTACCACCACTCATTTTGTATATCTAGTTGAGTAAGAAGCTTCTTGCTTAAGCAAACAGACCTTCTGCTGGATTTCCTCATCTCGTGTACAATGGGATGATGTGTTTCCCTGATCTCTGAGTAAATCTTCTTTCAAAAATCATCCCTCTCTTACATGATAACCTTGCCTGTCATGATAGCCACCTGCAGGATTCTGCTGATGAAGTACTAGTAAATTCTGCTGTAATTTTTAAATGGTAACAGTGATAAGAGACTGTACTTACACCTCCCTTTGTTCTCTGGACACAATGTTCCAAAAAGCAATAAAGTTTCAGTAGTGCCATTAATCTTCTCAAGCTAAACTATTAAAAAAAAAAATGTGATCTTTATTGATTTCTGTGCAAGTGCATCACAGATTTTGACCTGGGCTATGATATACAGCATTTTGGTAAAGAGGTTCCATGTGATGCTGTAGAGACTTGAATGGCTCACGGTAGAACTGTTACAGTTTTAAGGTTTCTAGGAGTGGGAGTTTTGGGAGGAAAAAACCCTATAAATGTCTTGAAGAAGAAATTACTTTAAAAAGGAAGACAAAGTACCTATGTGTTAGCTCTGAATCTGTGTTTTAGACTGAGCAGACTAATATAGTTACATGAAGCCTGTTACCTCCAGCGGGACAGCTCACACTTATTATTAGATATGTGCTTGATAAACCAGCTGGGTGGGAAACCAGAATTCCTACTTTGGCTCGTTTTGTGGTGCTCCAATAGTCATGCTTCAATTTTAACATATTGAAGTCACGGAGGAGGTTCTAAATGCTTCACAAATATCAATAAATCATCAATAACTGATGGCTAACTTAGTGGCTTAGGCCTGCTTTTTCTTTAACAGCAGCATGGAAACCATGCAGTCCAGTGGCTTTGCAGTTGGCTCACCTGATGTCGAGTGTTAAAACTTAGACATTGCAACAAAATTTAGATTTTCTTTCCAGAAGTCACCTCTCCCCAGTGATAAAGAGCCAACCCACAAAAATTACTTCATCTACTTCTCTGTAAAAAATAAATAAAATAATGAAATCTAAAGTAGTAGTATTATCTGAAAGATTAATGATATGTTAGTGTATTTATGTAGTACTTAAGAAAGAGTACACTGTTTTTACAGTGCAATGAGTGACAGCACTTATAATAAAAAGAAATTGTGTAATATATAAACATTTTTACTGAGTTTATGCTGTTGACTTACTTTAGTGATAGATTAAGTCTTAATTACACACAATTTATGCAAGAGAGAATTTTGATGGGGAGATAACTCACTGACTATTATAATCAACAGAGTCTGAAGCCTTTTTAGCCTGCTTTGGGATCAGGCAGACAAAGTGGTTGATGCTGAGGGTCAGATTGTGGGTTCTCTGTGCAGATGTTTCTACAGGCATGTCTGGAGCACACGCTGCTTCAGAGCAGCCTGAATGTTCCTGCTGCTAGAGATACCTCAAAACTCTTAAAACTAAAAAAATTATATAGATTAGACATAAAAACTGAATTACAGCAGAGCTCCTATCATCATCCATGATAAAAAAGGTTGGGAAGGCACTGAAGGACTGTCAGTTGATTTTTAGCTCCACTTTCATTGCTATTCAGGTTATCAGAGAAGAGCTCAGAGTTTTGTCTTTAAGCCAGCTAGTCATGTTCAGTTAGTCAAGCATGTTTTGTGTGTGCAGATAGCCTAAGACTACGGCTGGGTGAGTAAAGGCTAACTTAGTTCTTCAGTGAAAATGTTTTCCTAAATTTTTGTTTCACTTCATTCCACCTTCATGAAATAAAAACAAAAACAAGGGGGAAATAAACCCGTCTGTGTGAGGAAATAGCAAATGGCTTTCTTGTAAGGCAAAGTTTTACTTTTCAAATCATATGTATACTTATGTAGGGGATCAGAAGTATTTTGAAAATGACAATTCAGTTGTTTAAGAAGTGCAGAGTTTTGATTTAAAACACCAACTTTCATAATTAAAAATTAAAATGTTTTATCCTTAAATTGGTGTGTACTTCTCTAGATAAAATAGGTTTTTTAATTTCTGTGCTTATATTGCCTTTCCCTTTTTCTTTTGTTGCTTTGACATTTTTGCATGTTTAATCCATCTTGTTGGGTGAAATATGAAAATAATATGTAACTTTGCTGTCAGGATAGATATGCATGTAATAAGACTTCCCATCTGCTGGCTTTCAAAACCAAGACAGCATACAAACTGAGAAAAACTAGTCATGTGGTAAAGGCATTATGTTGGAGATGGTGCATTAAGCTACTGAGCTCCATTGTTTCAGGTCAATTTTAGTTGTATTTTACCTTACTGACTTTGTAACATGGTTACTTTTGGCTTATTTGTACTAATGTTCCATTGATAAATTTGCCCTGCATCATAGTATGTTAAGGAAGATGACTCTTAGTCATTTAAATAGGAGAGTGAAAAGCAGTTTAGTGTACTAAAATATTTTTTAAATATAAAATTCTGGTTTATATTAAAACTGAAGACTTGATTTCTTTTTTGCATCTCCACGAAAGGCTTCTTTTTGAAGCAACTTCTTTTTTCAGGCAGCAGTTAGGACTAACACTTAGAATTTATATTCCAGTTACTAGTAATTCATTAATTAAACTGACAGACCTTTAATGAAATTCTGTTTTGTAATCTTAAAAAAGTTGACCTGCCAGCTACATATTGCTGGCAACATGTATTGCCACATCCTGATTCAAATATAGTTTCATTATCATATTATGATGGTTGCATTATTCATCAATATTCAGTTATCCAAGTATCTGAAAGAGATCTCTTCCTGAATGAGAGACAAAGTGACTCAAGTTGAAAAAGTTGTGCTGAATTTTCGAGAAAATACCTTTGTTGAAGAATACACTGATACAGGTCAATCACTCAGAGTTTGAGGCACGCGTCGGTGTCAGTCTGTGTTCCCCTTAATTCTGGTGAAATGTAAACAAGGTGTCTGATGTTTAGCAGTGCCGCAACCTACATGAACAGGGTCTATGGATAGTGGCCCACTCATTTCCCCTCAAGGCTTTGTTAACTCCCCATCTACGCCATCATTTTTTTTTTCTTTAAGATTTATGATGTTTAAACTTAACTTTAATTGTGAAGTTCCTATCAGTACACCTCTTTTCTGTTAAAATTGTAAACCAAACTTGTATGGGAAAATACGATTTCATACATATCATAGCCATGCTTATAAGTTATTATGCTCTTTTTTTTTTCTTCTAAATGCATCTAAGTACTCAAAATATGTACAGTCTGTTATAGTGTAGATTACATGATATTCTGCAGTTGGGATTGAAAATTAGTTTTGTACTGTCATATGACCTTGTGTTATACAAGCCCTAACTCAGTATTTTGGTTAATAATAATAGATAATAAAAATTACGTTCTATGACTTGTTTTTCTAACTACATAATGAATATGCTAGCAGTCACCAGATTCAGTTGAATTCATGGGTTGGCATTTGGTTGGGTGTATTTTTTTCTTACAGTGAGTACAGAGATTAAACTTGAAAATGCTCTCCTCGTGTGCTCGTTCAAAATAATAGCAGGAGGAAAGAAGAGTTTTGCTTTAAGTGGAAAGGGATAGTCACTCCTTGCACTTGCACACTGAATCAGATAGAGACAGCTGCAGAGGGAAGATATGCATTGCAAAAACCAGATCAATTGGATTCAGTCACATCCAAATGAAATTACATCAGTCAATAACCTTCCTTTCAAGTTACTGAAATCTTCCTGGCCCAAATTTCTCTTGTCAGGTTACTGAGTTTTGCCAATGATTAAAGTATCTTGAAATTACTTCGATAACATCAAGGACCTTGTTGTGACAAGGTCTGTAAATGCAGCCTCTTAAAAGAGAAAGCTGGGTTTCATGTAGAGTATTCAGTGTATTGATTGAAATTTTTTTTCGTGGGTTCTCAGAAGCTTGTATTCACAAAGACAGTGCAGAATGAAGGAAAATAACACTTATTATTGAATGAAACCACTTCACATATGTGATACTGATTTTTTTTTTTAATCTTTTGTATAGGATATGTCATTTCTTCTAGGCTTTGAAATAGTTTGAAAATATGTTCTTGTTTTCAAGTGGGCATGGTAGTACTTGGAGAAGAGAATTCTGTAAATCAGGACTACTGTTAGTCTTACTTGTTTACCTCAGTCACATTTATGCACTGACCAGCTCTAAATGTCGCTTTTTGTGCTCCAGTGTGCCAGTTATTAGAATTAAGCAAAGCTCTTCTGTTCCAGTGGTATCTCAGATGCTGTGATGTTTTGTCCTGCAGATAACTTTTTTACAGACTAATCAGTGTGTATATTAGCAAATAGAAATCTGTAATCATTTGGGAAACATTTATTAATATTTATAACTTGATCAATACTGAGAAGAATTGAAGTAATTAACAGTGTCTAGAAGACACATTGCTCATCATTGTCTTGGGGGTCTGGTTTTTTCACTGAAGAGCTCTGTAACTCTCATGCACTTAATGGAGTTGTGGGTACACATTAATTCCTGGGAGCAAGAGGTGTACCTTGAGCAGCCTGAATATTAAAAATGCATATTACTTATATCACCTTTAGATGGTTTGGTGTTTACTGCAGATACGGTTCCTTGCCTTCTAAAATTGGTCTTTGTCAGCACTTCCTCTATAATTAAATAGCTCTATTTTCCTTCTCTTTCATTACCATCTTACCTCATTAAAGTTGTTCCCAAGTACCCCAAATACCTCTTTAAGCTTGACAAACTTACGTGGTGAGAGAGTCCTAATGTTTCAGAATTGATAAGGTGCTGAAGCAGTTTCCTACCTTCAGACCTTTGAGGATAAACTGAGCTTACATTATGGTTGCAAATGTATTTTACATGTGCAGTTAGCAGCCAAAAACATTGTTCTCAAAACAGGTATTTAACCTGATCAAAGCAAGTATTAAAATGGCTAGAAAAGAACAAGGATCAAAACTACTAACATAAGCATTATATTTGTCTGCAATTTGCACTTTTCAGTAACTGTTACACAAATGAAGAGGGCCTTTGGCAATTCCAATAGAAAGTATTGAAATACTTTGTGGGGTTTCTTGTCCTGTAAATTCCTTTGAAAAGGAAATTTGCACATATTCACAGACACACACCCCAGCCCACCCCACCCCCACCCCCCATTACAAGCTATTTACTTAGCTGAGGAAGCAGATTACAGCCAATTAGGGAGGAGAGTGAGAGAGGTTGATGTGTTTCTCTCCGTTTGTACCAAAACTTGAAGGAAAGTGCTTTCATAGTTATTTTTGTCCTCTAATGAAGGAGAGCTGGGAGAGAACAGCTCTTCTAAAGGACCAAATACGCAATTGAGAACCTCCCTGTTGAAAGCATCTATTACAGTGATGCTTTTTTCTATCCAATATTTGTTCCATCTACTGGTGAGAAAGGAAAGCTGTTCAGTTTTGCTCACTGTCCTTATTTCAGATTTTTGTGTTCAGTAAATCCTTTTCCCAACTAAGGCTGAACTTGCATTTTCAGCCTATCATGGGCAGCTCTAGGTACTGCAGTCAGTAGAAATCAGAGTAGATGTATAGGTGCCTCAGTTCAGTGTAATACCTCTATAGTGCATTTCATCACATTGGAGTAAGTGCTGGGAGGTTGTCAAGCATGTATAGGAATGGGAGCGGTTCTTTGGATGAGGGAAGGTTGGGAAATGGTATGTAGGGGTGGGAGAAAAGCAAAAGCAGAGAATAGAACAGGAGAAATGTCATCAATGTGGGAGGTACCAGGAAAAATTTTTAGTAAGTAGTTCTCCAAAATCAATAGTCAGTTATCAGATGAGTTTGTGGGTTACAAGCTTAAAAAAAAGCTATTGTATTTATCCATTTATATTCCTTGGTCTTTTACCAATCTCTTGCTGGTTAGAATTGTGTTTAAACAAAGTCAGTAGTGACTCTTTAACTAAATAATACTTTGGAGATGAGAGGGGTGAAGATAACCCTAAATCATGTAAAATAAATGATGTCAAGTCAATTTTAAAAACAGTAGAAATGGAAAAATTGTCCAACCATTTAAAAAGTAAATTCCCTTTAATATATCAGTAAATATTATAGTATTCTTTAAAATTACTTGGTATATTGTTACCAATAAAAATGCAATATAAAGAAATATAGGAATCACTAGTGCAGGTATAGGTTACTTACACTTCCTACTTGATGCCTGTGTTCTTACCTAAAGTACTACAGAAAACTAGGATCTTGGCTTTGCTCTATAGCTACAGGTTTCCCCTGTGAGCCTTGTTTGTCTTTTATTACTTTGATTTGTGAGCTTATTGTTAAAATTTAACTTACTAGTTCAACTATGAAGTTTGTTTCATTTCTAAAAGCATATGCTTACATAAATATATTTTTATATAAAATATTTTATAAATATAAATTTATGTATAAGTACAATTATAAGTACATATACTTATATATGCATACATACACATATATATATGTGTGTATATACATACACACATGCACAATCATTTTAAGAAACAGAAATAAAAACTTGTATTGAAAGTATGGATCGCTGTATTCATGTCCAAACCTCGCGAGCCCAGATAGGGCATAGCCCGTCACGTTCTGATGACCTGACTCCGATGGTACGATTGCAGCTACTCATACTGTTGCTGAGAGGATAGAGGTGGCACAAAGACCTTGAGCTTATCTCAAATTGTTTGTTGATGCTACCCTTCATGTTTCTGCACTTGAATGCGCACCCGTGTCAACCTCACCCACTCTGAGGTGATCAGAACAAAACCAGTTGCACTCATTGAGGAAAGGGGATTGTAATAAGATGGCTATTAAAAATGTTTCTATTTTACAGCTCAGCTTTTCTTCAGTTTTGTTTAAAAGTTCAAAATTGGACTGTAGTATTGCAGTTCAGGACACCTGATTTAAAATTCTAATCATGTCCTGAGTAAAAGATGAAGTGAGAATTTAAATGGATTTACATATACTACTTCCTTGCTGTCCCTCTAATTCTTAGACTCCAAATCCTTACACTCAAAATTAAAATTAGTTTGGAAAGAACTGTTGTTGGAACATGCGGCGACACTATGGCTCCTGTTCATCAGGTTGTTTTATGAAAGTATGACTGCAGTTTAGAATTCCTTTTTATTTACAATTCTACTGTAATACATTTCAAAGTAGAAAACAAAATAAATGCAGTGGAGACTTTATATAGGTCTTTCATTGAAATCTGATGTGTATTTGATATGCCAGCACAGCTTAAAGACAACATGGATTTTTTTTTTGCTTAAAATCTCACAATGCTATCAGTTACATTAATTTGCTGAATTGCAAGTATTTTTAGAGTTTAAATGTAGTGAATCAGTGCTTTATAATTTTACTTATTTTAAAAAAAAGCATCCTTGAGAGTGTCAAAAGACAGTAANCAGTGTAATACCTCTATAGTGCATTTCATCACATTGGAGTAAGTGCTGGGAGGTTGTCAAGCATGTATAGGAATGGGAGCGGTTCTTTGGATGAGGGAAGGTTGGGAAATGGTATGTAGGGGTGGGAGAAAAGCAAAAGCAGAGAATAGAACAGGAGAAATGTCATCAATGTGGGAGGTACCAGGAAAAATTTTTAGTAAGTAGTTCTCCAAAATCAATAGTCAGTTATCAGATGAGTTTGTGGGTTACAAGCTTAAAAAAAAGCTATTGTATTTATCCATTTATATTCCTTGGTCTTTTACCAATCTCTTGCTGGTTAGAATTGTGTTTAAACAAAGTCAGTAGTGACTCTTTAACTAAATAATACTTTGGAGATGAGAGGGGTGAAGATAACCCTAAATCATGTAAAATAAATGATGTCAAGTCAATTTTAAAAACAGTAGAAATGGAAAAATTGTCCAACCATTTAAAAAGTAAATTCCCTTTAATATATCAGTAAATATTATAGTATTCTTTAAAATTACTTGGTATATTGTTACCAATAAAAATGCAATATAAAGAAATATAGGAATCACTAGTGCAGGTATAGGTTACTTACACTTCCTACTTGATGCCTGTGTTCTTACCTAAAGTACTACAGAAAACTAGGATCTTGGCTTTGCTCTATAGCTACAGGTTTCCCCTGTGAGCCTTGTTTGTCTTTTATTACTTTGATTTGTGAGCTTATTGTTAAAATTTAACTTACTAGTTCAACTATGAAGTTTGTTTCATTTCTAAAAGCATATGCTTACATAAATATATTTTTATATAAAATATTTTATAAATATAAATTTATGTATAAGTACAATTATAAGTACA
>VZTQ01009363.1:28628-40557 GCA_013400755.1 Pelecanoides urinatrix
AGACAAAATGGATTTTTTTTTTTTTGCTTAAAATCTCACAATGCTATCAGTTACATTAATTTGCTGAATTGCAAGTATTTTTAGAGTTTAAATGTAGAGAATCAGTGCTTTATAATTTTACTTATTTTAAAAAAAAGCATCCTTGAGAGTGTCAAAAGACAGTAACTACCAGTAGGAAAAAAAAGCTGTGAAGACTTGAATTAGTGCCTCAAAGACATTGTTTCAGAAGTGACTAAAGCTTTCTATGTACTGAATTATTACACTGCATTATGAAAGAAACCCTCCCTTACTTAATGCTTCCTAAATCCTATGACTTATTTTCTTTCATATGTTATTCTATAAAACAAGCATTTTTTAAGGTTGTAACACAGTAGCCATGTTGTTTGTACTTGTCATATAGTCAGTCCCATAGCTGCATTTGTGTGGGTTTCAAATCTGAGGAAAATGCTAGCTTCACAATTAAGCCTACTTGTATTAAATTGTTGCTTTTATGAATTAAAAAGAAAAAAGAAAAATATCTTCTCTGTCTTATGGTAGACTGCCTTTGTTCTTTAAGCTGTATTGAGAAAAAGTTAAAAGGATGCTATACTTAACTCAGTTTAATGTTTTGACACTTAGAGACTCTTGGAAGTTTGGTATGAGTGTCTTAAACTATTTGGATCTGAGCATACACATTGCTTGAACTTAGTATGATGTTAAAATGTTTCGTAAGACAGAGCAGAGCTGCTATGATCTTTCAATGTTAATATTTTTTTCTTATCACTTTACTGTGTAGATACCCTTCATGAGACACAACTCTGCCACAACTCATCCTCGGAGGCAATCGTGGAAACCTTTTATAATATGATTTTTAAATGTGGATAAAGCTCTCAATAGAGTACCTAAAGTAAAGGAGAACAGCTACCTTGTCTCTACTATAAGCTTGTTATGACAAAAAGTTGAGTTTGCTTGTCAGGCTTGGATAGAATGTAATTGATTGGTTTGCTATTTGGACTGACAAGGTAGTTAATTTGCCTGCTTTTTTTTTTTTTTTTTTTTTTCTGCACTAATCAGGAACATTTCGTATGTGCATTGTTGAAAAATCCCAGATAAATGTCTTGTCAGAATTGTCCTATTAAGTAATGTCTTCTTCCCCTGTGCTTCGTTGGCAAATGATGTTATACAATGCTTGGATTCACTGAAGAGTGACAGAAGCCTGTGGGACTTAAATATTGTGCATTCCTCTATGGTGATACCGAATAAAATAAGCAATGGTTTGCCATCTGCCTGCCACTCTACTTATATGCAGTTTAATAAGAACATTCCTATTTAGAAAAACATGTTGTACATAGACCTTACTGTAAAAAGGATTGTTTCCTAACAAAAAAAAAAAAAAAAAAAAATGTTCAGTGATATGAGACCTGTAAAACACTTGAGACTTACTATTCTGAAGGAATAGATTTGCCACGAAAGAATTGATTTTATGCTTATTAGTATGAACTAATTGTTTCTGACTTCAGACACTTGAGTGAATAGAACTATACCTATATTGCTTTCTGAAAAAATTTTAAGAAAAAGAAAAATTGAGTATATGCAGACATTTGTTTTATTTGGCTTACTGCTCTGGCAGTGTTCAGGACAAACTTATCTCATCACAATACAAATATGAAATTGTTATGTAAGTTGGGGAAGGAATGAAGAACTGATCACACAGCGTGACAGCTGAGATCTTCGTCTTCGTCCATATATATCCTGGTAGATGCAGACATAGTATTTTGATCTACAAATGGTACCGGTCCAGTTCTTAAATCTACAGTAGCAGTGTGTTGACATCTTCATCGTTTTCACCTTGAACTTGCTTGGAAAAATTCTGCTCAAATGCAATCGAACTTGTAACTTTATGACATATAATCTTTGAATTTCTTGAGATATGGTGGTTTTTTGTCATATATCAAGGCACATTTCCATTTGAAAATATTTTTTAAACTTAAGAAAGAAATCAAATGCTGTAATAAGTAATAGGAGAAATATACAAATTTGTGTATACTCATCTACAAGTCATATCTTACCAGGGCATTTCATGTTTTGATATTATATTAAATAAAATTAATCTGATGTCTAACACGTCGTTTTGTTTTAAAAAGGGGGTGGGACGATATCAGAGTAAGATTTTTGTCTGAACTGTCAGGAATGCTTCATTCTGTATTGGCAAGGCACACAAAGACACCTTTAAAATAAAAAAAAAATTGCACTAGAAATAGACATAAATGCAGGAATTTGATCTTTAGAAATTGATGAATCCATTTTAGGAAGACATGACCAAGTTTAATGACCACTTGTCCAGAATTTCGAAGTACAGTAAAAAGTTATATCCAAACACTGTGCTAATGGGGGAGGGGGGGAAAGGTGTTTGCCTGTACGTCATATTGAATTTAGGAAAAAAAAATAGTAATGTTTACTGTGATTTATGGTCAGTTATTAAACTGACACAGTATAGGTATCATGAGTAGGAGAGAATGATAAATGTAGCGTATGTTGGCTTTAGTAAGACTTTTAAAATACTTTTGTGTGTGACATTCTGCTAAATAAGTTAGAGAATTTTTCTGTTAATTAAATTACAATAGAATATGTAGCTGATTAGAACAGCAGACTAGTTACCATGGACTCGCTGTCAAATGATATTCCACTCACTGCATTCCACTCAGGACTGTCCTGGATTCAGTATTACTATATTTTTGTTAATTTTGCTTTAGTGTGTTATGTGCTGGAATTTGGGAAAATAGAGCTATTTAATTATAGAGGAAGTGCTGACAAAGACCAATTTTGGAAGGCAAGGAACCGTAACTGCAGGTGATGTCAGTATGACGTTAAGGGATTACAGGGTTATAATTAAAAATGAAATTTTAAGAATGCATCCAGAAAAAGCATGCAGTGCAGTAAAGGAAAAAGCAAATCACTGTTTAGTGCATGATTGTGATATGAAGACTAACTAGTTAGGAGATGTGTCTTCAAAAAAGAAGGTATGGGGGACTCTGGATCACAAACTGGTCATGAATCATTATCATAACTGAGATGTACAAAGAGAGGTGTTACATTTAACACATGAAAGTACACCTCCTGATTATTCAGGCAACTAGTATCTCAGCCTTGGAAAAGCCTCAGCTAGCATATTCTGTCCACTTTGGCAAGAAACATGTAGAGAAAGTCCAAAGCAAACTGAATTGAATGATAAGAAGACTACAGGAGACATAAATGAATAAAAAAGCTTAAAATAGTTGGATTTCTTTAATTTAGAAAAGATTGGGGAATCTGTCTTCAAACAGCCTAAACACAAAGACAATGAAGAGAGAAGTTGCTGCAAAGAAGGGAAGAAGGAAGTTGTTCTTCAAATCTGGTCAGACCAAAAATAAGTCTGAAGTTGTGCCAAGATGATTGGGCAATAGAAAGTTTTTTTTTCTAACAATAAGAATAATTGCACTGGAGAAGTTTGTTAGAGAAGTTGAGTAACGTCTGCTATTGGAGGCTTTTAAGGACAGACTAATGTGTGTTAAAAACTGTTTGAGTATTGTTAATACTCCCTTGGGCATGCTTGATACCCTAAGGTGATCTGCTATCGTGTTTGTGCCCCAGTACAGCTTCTTTGTAGGATTTTGTTCCTTCCTTGGCACTTTCATTTGACATTAGGTATTAGATTAATTTTTAATATCTCTCTCTCTCTCTTTCATAAGATTCATTAAGTCTCTTGCCTCTTTTTCTGGAAAATGACATGTTAACACTCAATATTTCACCTTTTGAAAGGAGTTTGATGGCAATCTTCAAATCTGTAATGGACTTCTCCAGTAGTTCACAAACAATACACTGTTCAGTATAGCTAACTATGTTAGTTTGAGAATGGCACTATAGATGCAATCACATATTATGACTAGAATGCACTTCAGAAAAACTCATACAGCACTTGCTAATAGCTTTCTTAAATTTTACACTCTTTAGTTCATCAAGAGGGGTTATCCTGGTTCCTTCAGAATTTCCTGTCTTTCCTAAGAAAGAAAATATTTTGGACTTTTTTGGGAGCTGTAATTTGTGTAGCATTATCTTAATATATGTCTTGGAGGCATTACAGAAATACTTAATTTAAATTTTAAAATACTGTAAATATAAGTTCTATACAGTAGCTGTATAACATTAACAAAACCAAACACATTTGACATACTGTTTACATCAATGTATTCCCCTTGTATATGTGGGCCCTTAATGAATTTTGCAAAATAATTTATCAAAGCCGTGTGTTTTACAGTTTTGAAGTACTCTGAGACAGAGAGAAGTGAACACTTCTTGCTGAAAGGCAGCTGTTCGCATACTGGTATAATAAATAAAGTTTCTTTATAGTGTTCATATAATTCATTGTGTACATGCAAACTAAATTTCATGAAATAGATGAGCGTGGACCATTTGGAAAAAAAATGGATTACATAGAAATGTCACATAACGATAGCCAATTCAGATTCTTCCTTACCCACAAATAATCAGTGTTAAGTTTTTGGGTTTAGGGGGTTTTTGTTTGTTCTAGTATTAAAAAGCATGAATATAATCAAGTAGGAGAGGTGGTGGGTTTGGGTTTAGCATAATAAATTTAGCTACAGAAATGTCTGCCAGATGAATGCTTATTTTCTTTTGCTCATTTGTGGTATCAATGATTGACACTATTTGTCAGCTCTGTTAAAGTGAAGTAGTTGATGTTCAGGTTACATGATGATAAGCATCTGGGGGAGGACGGGAATAGAAGCTACATAACATGTTTTTTTCCTTCTGAATTTATAGGTAGAATGTTTTGTTTAACGTTTTTGCTTTAAAGTAGAACTTCCTAAAGGTCAAAACCACAGCAGTTCATGCTGTTATGTGTTATAAATAGTGTTAAATACATGATTTTTAAAAAACTTACTTCATGTAGCAGATGCTGAAAAGTGTAGCAGAAATCCTCTAAGTGAGTGAAGGTTCCTCCATGGGATTATTGTACACTGAAGAGAAAAAATTTTCATTTTATTAATGCCCTTGAGTTTGGACAGAAATTTGAGTAAGTTACAGTTTATACAATTTCCCACATCCAAAACCATGTAGATACTTTATCCTGAAACTACTATTAGCTGATTATCAGAAAGCTCGTCCTGCTCTGTCAGGCCATGTGTCCGTCGAGCCCATACACTGTTTTCATCAGTAGTAGGTAGATACCAGAACATAGTAATCATCCTGCATCTGATATATTCTCTTGCCTTTCAGCAACAGCCATGCCCCTCTCTCTTCCAGGCATAACAGAAGAGTCTGCTGGCTCATCTAACATTACAAACTGTGGAAGTCAGGAACTTCCTTTTGTATGCTTGCATTGTACCTGGTATAATAGAAATTTGAATGTTCAACTCAAAGCAGGACTGACTGCAAAGTTAGATCTAACTCTGAAACTAGGTCAAGCTCCTCAGAGTTATATCCATCTGAATTGTGAGCATCTTTGGAGACAGAGAGCCTTTCAGGATAACCAGTACCTGTGTTTGAAGAGGCTATATAATAGGGCTATATGCTGGTTTATAGTCAATATTGTATGCATGTGCCTTCTTGTAAGAATTTTAGTGCTGGAATCTGTCACACTTCTGATGCTGAAGTCACCTAAAGCTTGGCTGGCCTATGTGAGAAGACTTTTAAATTATCCTGGTGCTAATAATTTCATAAAACTGGCAAGGGGAAATGTGTAGAATTCAGGAAGAGGAAAAACAGCTTTTTCCATTTTATACTTAATATGGTTTTCTCTTTTGACAATATTCTGACTAAAAACAAAAGAGTTGCTGAGGATCTAGACCTTATATTTTAAATTAGAGTCTAAATACAGCACTGCATCACTTTTGTTTTGTGCTTGGCCTATGACATATCACAGCAAAGTGAAAGCAATTTCTGTTGGAATCCATGAGGCTGAATTGAAGAGTTTTGGTGTAGAATGGCAGGGTAGGATATGAAGATTTATCTTCACTTATTATCATTTTGTTTCAAGAGATGTCAGAAGAAAAAGCTAAAAAGAAGAATGTTTTCCACATATTCTGTACTGAAAAAGTACTATTGTTTTGGGTCCTCCCTCAGTAAGTAGAATAAATGTACTTTTTGGACATCATTAGTAACAATGCAGTAAATATACAATTATACAGTTATACAGATCTTTAATTAATTTTATTCTTTAAATAAGGGCATAGGACAGTGCCTTCTTTGACATTACATGTAAGAGTTGCTGTTATAACCCATCCCATAGTATTTATTCCTATCAACCAGAATTTATCACTTTCGTGGTCTGGTTGCAATTAAGGTATAACAAGAGCACTCCTCACCTGCTCCAGTCCAGAGTCAGTCATCTTGGGTTCTATGGTTTGAATTCACTTGAGCTGCTCTTTTTTGGAGAATGCTTATATGCTCCTTTCCATCGGATCTATCATACAGCCACTAACAAGAAATAAAATGATGACAGTGCCTTAAACTGTCATAGCTGGTTTTGAGTTGTTTATCTGAACCCGAGAATGTGCTGCAATTTACAATGAACCCACTTGTACATGTCTCCAGCTGTTTGCAGTTTCAGAGGGGACCAGCAGTTGGACACTGAGGGATTAAAGGGGAGAGAGAGACCAGTGCCTGAGAAGAAGCATCAGTTCCTCAGGGGTTAAGAGCCTTTAGTCAGAAATGGGATCCAGAACAAGCCAACAAGGGAAGATGCATATCAATAAAGTCAAATCCACATAGGTGCTGGAATAGCCATCCTGTTGCATTCCCCAGCTCATGGGTGAGTGAATGCACATCCATCTCACTGCCATTCTCTGAAAGTTTTAAAATTCTGGATTAGATTACTTCTAATTTTGTTCTAATTACTTACGAGTTTGCCAGAGTAAGGCTCATATGACAAGTTTGAATGGTGATGATGGTTTGTCAATAGCGTACTAAAGCTTTATATCTTTTTGCCATTTAAGTAATCTTTCTAAGCTGTTGTGATGAATAGGGAGTAGTATATATATATTTTGCAATTTTGTATTTTGTTCAACAGGGTACCTTTTGGCATGACACTGCAGACAATGTGCAATGATGTGTACATAAGTGAGAGATTTCCTGTGGTCTCTGAAGCATATTTGGAAAGTTGTATTTGAAGATTAGCTTATTAATGGTGTGTTTCAGGGACATGTAGTTAATTACTTTTACAGCTATAGATGGGTGATGCTGTCTTGTGAATGCAAAATGGGTTTCTTCACTCTGGCTGAATCAGCTCTTTGTGGTTTTCAGTGATATTAAGCAGTGACTTACAAATGTGCCAGTGGTGGGCAGGTTTTGCATTCACTGTTCCTCTGTAAAAGCACAGGTCTTTTTCCCCAGTGCTCAGAGGAAGACTTCTGCAGGCCAACTGATAAGACTCCCTCCTGTGCAGGTAGATGCAATGTAATGGAATTGGATGTGTGTGCTGGGCTTTGTAAATAAAATGAGATTGGCCCCAGCCATTATCTCATTTATCTCATTTACATTGTAAAATCAGTATCTACACTATTGATTAGAGTATAATTAGTTAATTATGAACAGGAAAATGCAGAGTTATGTAGGGCTTGAGCACAGCCAGCTGTACTGCTAGAAAACTAATAGAAACAATCCAAGGGCATGAGCAGATGGAGATCACTTTATTAAAGAAAAAAGCAGACATATTTCAGGTATGGGAATGCCTAATTAAGCTTTCTTGCTGTGAAGATGTAGCTGACCTGCATTCTATATTTTTATAAGTGAAAAATGTTTTCTTTTATTATTTTTTAATTTATTAACCTAACTCCTTCAGAATTCACCTCTCTTCTTCACACCCCATTTTCTCGGTATATGGTGGACATATATCTATTGTCATTAATTGCTGGAATGAGGAACACAGTGATTTCTAATTTTGATGCATAAAGTAATTTCAAGCTTGTTAAAACATTGATAGTAAGCAATCATCTGTCAGTTAGAGGTAATTTAGGAGGTTAGGTTAGCTTACCTTTGTGTGGAGCTCTGTTTTTATTTTCGCAAAGTTTTCGGTACAACTGCTGGCCAGGCCACTGAAGATGGCGGTGCACTTAATTGCATTTGTTACACAAAAAAAGGTATCCACAAATAATAGCAAGATAAAAGTCCTAGTTTAAGGACTGTTTTGAAGTTGTGACCTTGAATCCACAAGGGTACAAATTTTAACATTCTTTAAAATGGAGGAAGTGGTTTCTTTCCCTTCCCCGCCCCCAGCCCAATAGTTTAACTTGTACTATTAAGCCATCTTCAGGATGGAAGTGGATGATATTTGTAAACGACAGTGCTATGTGGCTCCTTTGCTCTGTATTGTGATTGATATGTGAGTGCATTTACTGAAAGGCTGCGAAACTGTTGGCATGACACCTTGTGTGACCCAACAATTTCATTCTCTAATTAAGTTGAAGGTACTCCTTATTTTGTGTCGCTTGCTTATTTTCTGAATCTGGCAGTGGATTTTCTGTCATTTTATGTTGCTAGACAAAAGAACACAGGTAATATTATACACTTGAGGGCTTAGTCTCATTTTACTAGTGCCATTTTAACCTAGGTATAAGGTTTTCTTTTGGAATTAGGAATGAAGAATGCCAGTTTGGGTTTCTGTATTGTGATGTGTGTAAGCTTCACATTTTGTCCCAATTCAGTCTCAGCAGACAAGAGAGTTGCCAGACAGCTAGGGCATCATCTTTAACCAAGGTACAGTGTGTATTCATCCATTTTTCCCAGCATCATGCTGTGGGAACTTCAGAATCAGTGGCATTGTGTTCCACAATACAGAATTTGTATTCAAGTAAAAAGCAGTATGAAGGAAGTGTTTCCAAATATTTGGTATAGTCTCATTTTTATCGTCATGCAGGTTTTTTTGTTTTGATACAGGAAAATATGCTTTTGTTATTTACATTTCCTCAGCTGTGCAGATGCAGATAGAAGCTATTAGTATCTCAAAACTTTCATATAGATATTTTTAACTCATTCTAAGAAAATGCAATTTTTTCTTCTGCCAAACTAAACAGCTTTGAAGTGATAAATATTAGTAACAGTAAATATTAAAAACATTCAGCTTTAGAATGGCACCTCCAGATCTGTATTTAATTTCATAATGTTCTGGCTATGTCAACTCAGCCTTGCTAACTCCCTCAGCATACTTCTGAAATGTGGCTGAAGTTGCAGTAAGGAAATACCACATTCTAGATACAAAATGGAAAAGATGTAGGAAGAGATGGCAAAGAGTAATTTTAAAGGGGAAAAATTTTCTTTTGAATGTATAAACACTTGCTTTTATAGACAATCATTTCAGAAACAGATCTAAATTAATACTGTTTGAAGTCAGATGTAGATTTTAGGATTAAGCTTTGAAAATACACTAAATTAGTCAGAAATAGTGTGATGCTTTATTTACGGCAATTTTTGGAGATTTTTGTGTTTGCATGTTTTGTAGAGGAGAAAATGAGCGGCCAGGGAAGTAGAAAAAGAAAGTGCAGGGGGTTTCGTAGGAAATTTGATTTTTAAACATTTATTCTATTTCCTACTTTTGGATCATTTATATTGGCTTTAATTCAGAGTTTAAGGGCATTTAATGAAGAGAATAATGCAAAGTAAATTTGAAAAAAGCCTTCATACAAAAGAATACAGTGGGATATGCAAATAAAGTGAAGCTCGGTAGAATATATGAAAATCTCTATTATTTGCTTTTAAAAATCCCTCTCTCATTTTAGGCATATTATTGTACTGATTTAAAAATCCTTTCATGAAGCACTTGTTATGTACATTCAGAATGAGTGAACAGTAGCTATGCTTTGAGCTTTTTATGTGGACCATACACAGTACAAAACACTAATGAAAGGTTTATTAAAAAAGAACGTAAAATTGTTGTGTGTACATAGGGCAGTTTTATAAGTGAAAGATCACAGTGAAATCCTTTTAAATTAACGCCCCTTTCCAGAAAATTCAAAGTGAATCGGAAAATATTTTGTGCGTTTATTTATCAACCACATAATCCTAGTGTAAAAAATATAATTCATAGCTGTAAATTACACTTGAATTGTTGGATATGTGAGAAAACATTTCAGCGTTTGCGTTGATAAAGTAGATGTGTAAAATGGTGTCTTAAAACTATAAAAAATCAATGTTGTCACTGTCTAAAAAAACCCACAAATGTCTGAAAATAAATGACATTGAATGACATTGAAATATCTAAAAAATTGAGCTGGTTATAATTTTTTTTTCTTTAATTTGCGNAAATATAATTCATAGCTGTAAATTACACTTGAATTGTTGGATATGTGAGAAAACATTTCAGCGTTTGCGTTGATAAAGTAGATGTGTAAAATGGTGTCTTAAAACTATAAAAAATCAATGTTGTCACTGTCTAAAAAAACCCACAAATGTCTGAAAATAAATGACATTGAATGACATTGAAATATCTAAAAAATTGAGCTGGTTATAATTTTTTTTTCTTTAATTTGCGTGTCTCTTAAATAACGTCATTTATCTGAGATGATGGCAAAGGTAATGTATGAGTGTCTGTATCAGAATATTCCAAATCAGCCAGAACCTACTTGAAGTATTTGTGTTTGAAAATACCCCTTACAGAAAAGGATTTTCTGTATCATGATAATGGATCTGGAAATCTTGTGCTGAGAATCACAGGATAGCTCAATCTAAAATAGTATAGAAGTACCTTTTTTTTTTTTTTTTTTCTGTTGCAGGTGTGATGAATGCAGGCTTTGCTACCATTTTGGCTGTCTAGACCCTCCCTTGAAAAAGTCTCCTAAACAGACTGGCTATGGATGGATTTGTCAGGAATGTGACTCTACATCCTCCAAAGTAAGTTAATTCATCCTGTGAAATAGTTGAAGTATTCTGGTTTTAGCAGTCTTACTTAGTGTCTGAAGTTTTTGTTGAAATGCTGTAGATAGTTCTGCTCTGAAAAACAGAAGGTCATAAAATAATGATTTCAGATTCTCTGTAAAACAGGTAAAAACCAGAGTGTATGCAAAATGGAAATATTCTTTATCAATAAAGAGAATTTTATTATCCCAGTTAAATCCTTTCTTTTCACATTATGTTCTCTCTGAGAAAGGAGTGAGTATGGATACTATATCAGGATCAGTAACATTATTGACAAGGGAAAGTATTTCAGGAGTAGTAAAGAATATAAACCTCTAAGGACAGAGATAGAAAATACCTGTTTTTCTAAATGAAGATGATTTGAATTACTAAACCTGTTTTTTTCATTGGAAAATCATATGAAGGTTTTTAATACTTTATATTGATTGTTATGCCTTGATCAAATACAACATTTTAAAACTAGAACTAAATTTTTGACATGGATTAACTCTCTTTAATAATATTGACAGTAATAGTATGCTTCTATAGCACTGACTTTTCAAAAAATAAAGATTTTGATTCTTTCTGTCTGCACAGAAGCTTCTTCAGTACTAGCATTCTTTTCTATCATCACCATAACCTCTGGAGAGACACTTTCCAATTGATTTTCAAAATGAGATTTATAAATGCATCTGATACCTCAGTGTTAAAATAACAGAGCATTCTAAAAGTCTTTAAAATTTTATAAGCTATTCTGCTACTTTCTTTGTATTTCACAGAAATTTTTAACTAGTACAGAAGTGAGTCGGTATTTGGGTGCACAGGGACACAGCTATGCAGAGATGTTGTCATAAGTTACCTGTTAGCATACTTGGATACTTAACTCTTTCTTGATGTTACTTTTTAAGAATAGAAGATACAAAATGTTCAGAAAGAGGTATAATTTTTTGGCTTGCTAGTGTCCCTTTCCAAATGGAAAAATATGGTATTCAGTTTCACCCAGGGACGTTAATCGAATTGTTCTTCTGTGAGGAGATGTGAAGACACACATCGGAAATTAGCTGTC
>VZTQ01009366.1:0-32203 GCA_013400755.1 Pelecanoides urinatrix
ACGCAGGAGAACCAGTGCATCACTTGTGCTTTGTCTTGAGCCTGTTATGTAGGTCCATCACCTTGGGATGCACGAAACAGCTGTTTAAAGATACCACTCCTACCAGTTCAATAGCAGGCGATTGAGAGTGACAGCTTCCTCTATTTAGGAGAGTCTTGTGGAGGGCTTGGAGCCTGAACTGGGGAAAGCAACTGTATCTGGACAAGAGCTGGATGTCACTGCTTTTGGAAATTACCTGTTTTCTGCCTGCGAAGCAGCTGGAGGAATGCAGTAGTCTGTGTAAACACTGCCACGTATGAATTTTGATGATCCAGTGTTATTTGTGCCTCCATTTAAAAAAAAAAAAAAAAAAAAGGTCAGGGAGAGAAGGGAAGCAACCATAAGTATCTGAATCCTGTTTCACGTAATTGTCTTTTGTTGTTGTTTCTGATGTGATGTGTTTTTATAAATCCCTTGGAACACAGAAAGGGTTATCCGAACTGCTCAGTAGAGAATGGCTGTCAAAAAGCTCAGCTAAGGAAGATCAACGGCAGCAAGCTACAGCTTTGTGATTATTTTGCCATAGATCTGCCCTGCTGAGAAAAGAAGAGATGGCTGGACTTGTACCCGGGCCCATGTGATTAGACTAGGGTCCATATGTCTAGGAAGTAAGTTGAATCGGGGAACTGATCCAGGTAAACATTCTCAGCTTGACGTTAGCACAGGCTGTTGACAACTTGGGTACTGCCTAGCTCTAACCAGATAGTTGGGCTTTTTTACTAGGTGTGTTTCAGAAAGTGTGTAGCTGAGCTCTGGAACAAACTGTGGTAGAATATGGGGGTTCAGACAGGCCTAAGCGTAATGGGGTTGAAAGAGGAGTTAGGCAGCCGTGCGTAGCATAAATCTATCAGCAGCTCTGCAAATGCTGATACCTTGGAAGCTTTGGCTCAAGAAGCCCTTAAAGCCCAGGGTGCTGGTATTGCCTCTGGAACAGCCTGTGCCCTGCCCTCTGTCCGTATGTTGTGATGGAGCTGGCACAGGGGCAGGGAGTTTGACTGTCTTTGGGGGAATTAACTTTTGATCGGGTGTCTGTGCAGGTCTGATTGGCTTTGATAGCATGGGACTAATCTGTGTGGGGGCTGATCTCCTGCAGCCTGCTCGGCATAGGGCAGGTGTTGGGAAGGGGCAGCTGATGTTCATACATAAAACAAATGTTGAGGTGTGAGGGACTTGGCGATGTATTGCTGGTGTGTCAGCATAGCTAGCGCTGTCCTGGAAAGTTGTGGTGACTTGTCCTACGCATTCCATGTTGGTTTTGTAGCACTCCCCTGTTATCTTTTTGTCTTCTAGATGATACTAGTAAAAATAAAACAGAAGGTCATTTTCTGACTGTAATCAGGGCCTGATGATGGTGATGTTCAGAGTATTGGAGTTCTCATGAAGCTCTAGAGATGAAAACCTAATTCACACTATGATTTGTGTAATGTTATGCTAAAAACTCTGTACCATATCATATGACTGGAATTTTTAAAAAAAAAACTCAGGGAATATCTAGGAGAATACAGGCTACAGGAAGCCTAACATCTCGCTAGCACAGTGGTTGAAGCAATGCAAAAGAACACAAATAAAGGATACTTGGAAAAACACAGTGTATTGAGGTTGAATTAATATGGCTTTTCTAAAAGCAAACCTTAGATGTACCGCTTTTCTTTGAAGGTGACAGCAGTTGTGTGGGCAAGACAGATCTGATTTCCACAGGTTGCTTAGATTTCTGAAGGACATACTGTACTGATAAATGTAAG
The DNA here is from genome assembly GCA_013400755.1 of Pelecanoides urinatrix. Classification (NCBI taxonomy): domain Eukaryota; kingdom Metazoa; phylum Chordata; class Aves; order Procellariiformes; family Procellariidae; genus Pelecanoides; species Pelecanoides urinatrix. Next base: position 1,782 of record VZTQ01009366.1, read on the forward strand.
GTAATGTAAGTGGGGAAGATCTGTGCTAGCTTTATATGCACAGCTTGGGTTCTTGTCAGGTACAGTACAATATGTATGATGACTCTCATTTGCTCAGTTCTTGGTGGGGAGAAGATGACAGATGACTGCACTGAAATTGGTAAGCACCCGTAGTTTTTACATATAGGAAGTGGACTAAGGAAAGGTCAGCTGCTTGGCTGCCTGAACTGGGAGCAGGTATGTGTGCTGTGAAAGAATGTTCTTGTGAGCCTGTACAAGGCAAAGTGTCTGTCTATTTGTTTTTTATTTAAAAGGTGTCCTGGTGATGGGAAGACACTCCCTTCCTGAAGGCGTGGGGCTAATATTTTTGATAGATAAGATGTACGTTGTTTAGGCTCAAGCGTGTGGGCACATATGGACTACTTGCCATTGTCTGGCTGCAGCTGATGGAGAAATGTCTGCATTTGGAGGCCGAAAGTTGTCCCCCAGGTGGCCAGGGACGTGGGAGAAGCCCTGCTTAGGAGAGGGGAAAGAATTTGGTGTCCTGTGTGAGATATCTGCCAGATTGGCTACAGTGCTCTTCTCATGTGTGACCAGGCAGTGGCATGTTTCTGCATCCAGTGTCCTGCAGTGTGTTCTTAAGGCATTGTGTCACATTGGACACTTGCCTTTGCCATCAGGGTAAGTGGATCAAATGCATGAAATGCCTGAAGAATGCCAGTGGCAATGTCCCCAGCAGCAGCCCAAGCAGGAGGCTAAGGGCAGTGCCAGTGTGCTTGGGAGGCTGTGGCCAGAGACTGCTTGCGTCATTCCTGGGCTCTGGTCTCCTGTCCAGGGCTGCAATGCAAAATCGTAAAGAATGCAGCTGGGACAGAAAGTTGGCTGTGCTGGGACCTTTGGAGACCAGTACCTGTAGTTCCTCTGTTTCCGTCCCTCTCTCCTTTTTCCCCTGCTGCATGCAGTGATGGGCCGATTCGTTCCTCCACAAGCCACTTCTGACTTCTCTGGAGTGTACCCACACCAGCAAGAAGGATGGTATTCTGGGATACAGTCTATTTCTCCTCATCAGAGAATCATTTAGGTTGGAAGGGACTTCTTGATCATCTACTCCAACCCCCTGCTTAAACAGGGACAGCTAGAGCAGGTTGCCCAGGACCATGTCCAGTACGGTTTTGAATACCTCCAAGGATGGAGACTCTACTCCGGGCAATCTGTGCCAGTGCTTGACCACCCTCAAGCTGGTGCAAGAAATAAGCAAAAGATCAGTTAAAGCTGGAGGTAAAGAAGATAGGGGAGGAGACCTGACTTCTCTGATAATAGTGCATGGATCCCCCTGCAAGGGACAGCATCCTTTGCTCTTCCAGTTCACCTGGCCATAGAGGCAAGAGTTTCCTACATCATGAGTGACATCAGAAGAGTCAAGGGTTATGGGGAGGACTTAACAGAATTTGGTGACTGTGACCTACAGATTGGAGTGATCTGTTCTGGTCGTTACAGGTGAAAGCCTTAGTTGTTATCTGGGAGGGTTGTGTTTGCATTTGTTCAATCTTATCTAGTGAGTTATGAGTTGGAGTTTTTTTTACTGGCATGGGGGCACTTTAACAAATGGAGAGTGGATAGAGTAGGTGAATTTGACCCCAGTGCACACGCACATGCAATTTTGATCTGGGTCTCTTTTGTGGCATTATCATCATTAAGCTCTTGTCAAGCATAAGGACTACCTGATCTGGTATCTGTGTTTCCAAAAGGAAAAACGAATTCTTTTTGGTGTGCTGAGGTGTGTGGATTGCCAACAGAGGTGGGGTATACAGCTCTGTGCAAAGAGGGTAAACCCGAAAGGGAAGACTGAACCCTTCTTGGTGTCTGCATTGGCCATCCCTCAGAGGTCTTCCAGTCACCCCCAAAGAGTTCTTTGGAATCTCTTTTCCAAACACTTTGTTAGCTTGCTTTTTCTTTCCTTCCCTTCCAGGTGGATGAAGAAGCCTCGATGTGGAGTTCCAGATCATCCCCACCTACGCCATAGCCGGAGGAAAAAGCGGTATGCCCTAACTGGACAAAAGTGGAGGCAGAAGCATATAACCTACAGGTATAGCACCCTCCCTGCCCCTTTTTGTTTGGGAAAAAAAAGTTCTGGATTTGTTTGGTATGCAAATTTTCTAAGTACTTTTAGAAACTGGATTTTCCCTGTAATGCCTAGTTGAGGCTTTCATTCTCAGAACGTGTTGGAGGGGAATACTTTCAGAGCACTGGAGTAACTGAAGAGTCCATTCTCAATTAGGAAATAACTGATCAGTAAAGAAGCCTAAATCCCAGCCATCAGTTGTGTAATTTTGGCAGGAAAATCCTAGTAAGCCCCTTTCTGTTCCCTTAGAAATCTAAGGCTCTATCCCTTAGATCATGTGTCCTCTTCAACAAACCATTAAAGCAGAAGGAACATCATTGTGTAAAGGTGTGATGCTTTCTCTCTCAACTGATTTGCAACATTTTATTGAATATTTATTTTTGCAGAGGTTTTACTTTTGCTCATGTAGTAGAACTCTTGCTTTTGTCCAGACTTAGGCGTGCTGAGGCAATATACTGAAATGGGCTACAAGTGTCAAATGAGTGTTACGTAGTGATGACTTTTTCCCAGAGATGTGTTTTGTTTGAGCCATTTAGGCCCTTAGCTTTTGAAAGGCAATTGCCAAATGATGCCAATAAGAATGTCACTTCAAAATGAAATTAAACACCCCTCTAGTTGAAAGTATAGCCTTTTAACTTTTTTGGAGGTGGAAGGGAGGTTACAGAGGAATAAAAATTAGGAATGTAGACATGAAGGAGAAGATATGGGTGAGCAAGACTAAGACATAAAGAAAATCTGTGGTGAAGAGGTAGAAATATGAGTGACCAGCATGGGGAAGGTGCCAGAATGTGTAGGAAGAGATATGATGGTGTGAAGGGAAAGAGAATCAGGGGCTGGGGCACTCTGTTGCTTCTGCTGAGAGCTCTGAGAACGGAGGAGGATTCTTCAAGTAACAGTGAGGGGCTGCAGAGACTGGGAGGAGGGACTAGTTCTGGGACTAGTTCAAAGCTTCCACCAATAATCATTCTTTTAACTCAAATTATAAACATCTGTATGTGAAGATCTGAGAATCAGATCCTGCTTCTAACCTTTTTTGGACCTTAGGGAAAACTGGTATATACTTGTTTAAATAAAACATACCTTAAGTGTATGCATAATCACAGGAAGCAGGTTGGCAGATGGCTTTGCTTCTGCCATTGTCAAACTAGTAGTTGTTTAACTTTACAATTTCAAGTATTTGTAGTGTGCCATTTAAGTGATAGAAATCTTGTTTTACCACTGAATGTATTAGTGTCTTTCATCTGTCAATCAGTATATGAAATTGAGCCAGTTTCATTAAAGACTGAAAGTTGTTTCCGTGACATAGGTATTTCATATTCCCCAAGCCAAGTTTAATAGGTCTTGAGTCTATGAACAGCACTTTTTAAGCCAGAGTTTACAATTATGGGAAATTTATGTGCAGTTGTTCCCCCCCTCCCATTAACTCTGTATCATCAGCTGTCATGGACTGGGTTCTACAAAACTGGCAGGTCCATCACTAATATGAGCTCCTAAGTATTTTGAGTAGTCCTGAGAATGAAGCTGCTTATATAAGTAAGGCTGTATAGTTTACTGAAAGGTTTGTTTCTCAGAAAGAATTTTAGTAGTCAATTTTTTTTGTACACTGGGTTCTATTTTAGCATGATAATTTCAGACAAAATCCAAAGTAACTTACATTTTTAAACTAAGTTACTTAGCTGTCTACACCAGGATTTGAAAGGTTGTCAGGTTTTTAGGAAGCGATGCCAGATCAACCAAAGTATTGGGAAGATTCTTACTAATAAATGTAGAGTTCAGATCAGGGCTGTAGTTTTGTTGGTAACTTTATTTGTAACAGCAAAACTTTGCATGCATAAAGTACTGTCTGCAAAAAATAAAGACCCTTTCGAAATGGAAACTGTGTAGATGTGGCTATGTATTGAAATTATAATAAGTAGTCTTGAATGTATTCTGCAAATTTCAACAACCCTTCTTTCTCATTCACACAGTGTACACAACTATACCCCCAAGGTTGGAGAGATTGATACAAGGAGAGCCATTCGTCAGGCATTTGACGTTTGGCAGAGAGTGACACCACTTACCTTTGAAGAGGTCCCTTACCATGAAATTAAAAATGACAGAAAGGAGGCAGATATTATGATATTTTTTGCTTCTGGTTTCCATGGAGACAGTTCTCCGTTTGATGGAGAAGGTGGATTCCTAGCTCATGCTTACTTTCCTGGACCAGGAATAGGAGGAGATACTCACTTCGATTCAGATGAGCCATGGACCCTGGGAAATTCTAATCATGATGGTAAGAGTGCAGGTCATTTTTTAAAACAAGGATAAGTTGAGTGTAGATACATTGACAGGCTTTCAACTAGAAAGCATTGGGTTAGTGGAGTTTTTGCTTCCCGTACAGTGGTTCAAATGTTTTCTAAAACATGTATTCTATCTAAAATGGGTTAGTAAGTTTGTGACTCTGCATGCCTCTGTGCACATGTGTGAATGTTGAGGAGTGAACAGAAGTGTGTGTCTGCTGGCTTTTTAAATCTCTCAAGATTTGGACTGTAGTTGCTCCAGAAACCATGGCTCTGGGAGGGAAAAGATGAACAAGAGTGTTGAAATGTAAACTCTGTATCTCATGGAATACTTAACAAGGGCAATTGGAGTTAGTTGTAAGGGTGAATGGGAAGTTGAGAGTGTGAAGACATTTGAATGTCAAGTAGTTTTGATCCATATTTTTTCTCCCACAGTCTGAGTATGGTCATAATTCCTCCCATCAGAGGTTGGGGCTGGCTGACTTATTAAGGAAAACTAATGATTGGGACAACTGTTTTGTGATATTAGGCAATGAAGAGTTTCTTCATCCTTCTAGCTTTATCCTACTCTCTAATGGCAATGAGCACTTTTAAAACTTTCTATTTTAAAACCTTTGAGGATAGTGATGACTTGTAAAAGGTTTAAGTTGGAAAACCAGAATTTTACAGTGGCCTCATAAAATCATTCCAATTTCCATAGTCTTAGTGATTTGGGAAGGACAATATGTCTTTAAAGCTTTAGGGATTCAAAATCACATTTTGAAACATTTTACAAGGATTATAAGTTTACTTGGAATGTAAATATGGCTCGATATTTAAACTGTATAAAAACATAGTAGCATTGTTGTGGCTATCACGTCTAAGGATGTATACAGAGGTAATGTCTTTCATTAGACCAAACAGTGTAGTTTGAAAAGGAGAAAAGCTTTCAGGCATGCAAACCACCTTCAGGCCTGACCTAAGAGTGACAGTTTTCTTTCAGAATGGAATGCAAATTGAGAAAATCCCTCAGAGTTCTGAGTCGGTATATATCAGATCATCTTTGAAAGGAAACAGAGCTGACAAGTTCAATGTGGGAATGCTAATTTGTAGGAAAGCAGAAATGATATGATACTTGTCTTCTCAGGGAAAGAGAAGTAACATTTCCTGGCATGTTTAAGTGACTAGATTAGATGTAGGCAGAGAAGGAGAGAGGTTATAGCCTGTGGGGTGTGGAGGGGGGATAGTGTGGAGAGTGTGGGAGGTAATGGTGTGGCAGAGAAGCACAGTCTTGCCATCTTGAAGTGTTACGGATTTTTATTCCTAGGTTTGTGGCTGCAGGGAAGTTTATAGGTTTTCCTTGAGGATCAGGATTGACAATCAGAGACCTAGTGATTACCTTGTGAGAGCTGCTTTTGCAGCAGTTAGTGTTTGTGCTTTATCAGTGGTCTGTGCGAGTTCAGTCTAGTCTTAGTAGTTATTGGATCTCAACTATGGGGTGTGAGGGTGGCTTGTGTGCTGGATATGACTTCCCAGGTAAACCCATGTATGAGACCTGGGAGTGCTGGTGTCTGGGATAGAAAGTCCTTACGGGAAGGTGGAAGAGAAGGTTTTGACAAGCTGTACTTGTTTTTTTCTTTTCTCTTTTTCTGCACAAAAAGCTTCCTTCTGATGATAAGCTTAGCAAGGTTGGGATGGAGCTTAAAGACTGGCGGAGGTGCCTCTGGGGAAAATTTTCCACTGGGTAGGATGTTCTAACATAGATTATCACTTTTTTGAGGGTTTTTTTGTATAGTTTTTAAGATGGTGTTTGACAGCAATGTATACAATGAGTAGAGGGACTCTTTTTTTTATAAAAGCTATTCCTTATGCAGTATCCATGTAGCCCTTTCAAAAACAGGATGTATTTCTCTAGTGTGCTGAGTGACTGTCATGAGTAGTGTCCTCAAAGTGCACGTAATTGGTATTTGAGGGGCTGGTGTGCACTCTGAGTGTGAAAATTGATAGAAGAGTTGAGATTTCCATTTTGGAGGGTAAATGTCATTTGTGTATTTGTTTTCAAATTACTGTGCCGCATAGACTGGGTGGCACGGTTGTTTGAAAACTCACTCTCAGTGAGTCTGAGAATGGTGGGGTCATATTTGTCTCCTCCACCTGGGGGAAGTGCTGATGATAGAAAGGGAATTTCATGTGTTGAGGATGACAGGGCTAAGCCTGTAGTCAGAGCATTATAGATGTGAGTGATAAATGCAAGGAATTTGGTTTTGCCTGTGTTCTTAGCCTTTGTATGCAAATGTGAAAATGTCCTGTCTCCTCACTGGGTGGTCCAGGCCTTTTTAGGAGGGTTTTTCCTTCTGTTTCAACTATTTCTTGTCATTGGAGCTCTCACTAGCTCCATGTTCTCACCTCTGATGCGTTTTACTTGAAATGCTGTGAGCAGGTCTTAAAGAGTTTCTTCTTGGTCAGAGGTTTCCTGCACTGTGATCAGTTCACTGCCTTTTTTCATTGGAAATAAGGTGTTAGCGAGGACAATATTGTCTTTTTAACAGGAAGTATTTCTTCAAACATGGTCTTTCTTGTCCTAATGATATGTATTTTGGGGCAATGGGGTTGTTCAGTTGGGAACTGAAGAAGTCTCTCAGTGAAAGAATAAAAATACCCTACCAGTAGATCAGTAGCATATGCAAAAAAGGAACTGTTTTGGCCATTTAGCATGGATTCAATGATTATAGAAATCTTAAAATAGCCATGAAGTAACAATAGTATCTTTACATCAACCTGCAAAATATCACCATGTAAAACGTTCCGTTCCTGACAAGAATGTGTATTAGTTGAAGGGAAAATTGGAACAATCTGCCTCAAAGCTCTCTTATCCGTGCAACAGTTGTAAAGGTAAATCTCTGGTCAACAGAGCAGGATGCTGAAACTGGCACCGTAGGTCCTCAGAATGTTTGGCTGATCTGTTTAGTCCATGTAGTTTTGTTACAAACCGGTACGATCTGAAGCTTTGCTTTTGTTGATCTGCATTTGTCTTACTGTGTTGTGGCATCTAAGAGTGTCAGTAAGTCCATGTTTGGATGTAGCTGTCACCCCACAAAACAACTGTTTTGTAGTCTTCATTAGTAGTGCAAGTTATATGGATAAAAGCGAAACATTTCACATGAAATCTTGTCCAGTCAGAAGAAATGAAGAATTATTTGAACAGATCTTTCTATGAAAACAGCCATCTCTGATTTGTACATGGAGAACGTGATATATCCTGTTGATGGAAGTCTCTATCTTGTAAAGGTACCTTGTGGTAATCCGTTAGGGTTCATTAGCAATTTTGTCACACTAGCTAGTGGATAGTTAGTTGGATTTATATACTCATTACCATTTTGCATGATCATTATTATGCTGATTTTGCCCCTTGTGGACAGCATGTCCATTACCATGTCCCTTAAAATTATTAGTATAATCATAATAGCTATGATGCTGTTGGTTGTCTTTCTGAGACTGTGGTAATAGGATCACGTGTACCAACACTTCTGTTTTCTTCTGCTGTGAAGAACGATCCTGCATAGGCTTTCAAAGCGAATGCAGAGTTTCCCTCCCCCTGGCTATTAGTTACAGTTCCACTCGTGCATACAATTCCTTTAGCCAAGTAATACTGTACTTTCAATTCATGATTGCTGATCTATCATCTTAATTGTACTGCCTTCTCCGACTGCAAGCTGTGGAAGATTAATTTAGATAATATTATGATGAGGATGTGCAAAACCAGGTAGGAAGTTGAACTCCTGGAGCAGTCCTTATTAACTGGGATCACAGGATACAGAATTCATTTGTTAAGTTTTCAGATGAGATTGTCAGTGGGAGCAGCTAGAAGCATGAAGCAGAATATTGGATTCGGAAGGATCAAGGCAAATCAGAGAAGTGATATGGCAAACAGGATGCAACTGAAAAAAGAGGAGGAGTGTGGTTCTACATTTAGAGATAAATCATCTGCACAGTGAAGAGCAACTGGCATGGTCGCAGTTGTGGGGGCTTATCTCATGTTTTTCCTGGAAGGTGCCCCCCAGTAGAAATGAAAACAGCTCTTGGCCTTTAGCTTATTCCAGACTTGTAGTGGCAAGGACTCTGGCTTATTAGACTTTGATGTATGGGCACTTGAAGGCAATTGAAGCTGGTTTTGGAGTCATTGTCTTTTAGTGGTATATTGTGTGTAGCTGCTCGCAGGCCAAGTGGCCCCTCTTGGCTGCCTAGACGCAGCATTTGGTCACTGAGTTATGTGTCAATGCAGGCAGTCTCAGTATCCCAATTGCTTGCATTACCAGAAGGGACACCAAAGGTGACTTTGCCCTACTTTGTCCAAGTCTTGGTCTTTTTTTACTTGAAATGTGCTGTAGAAACAGCCAAGCAAACTTTAAACTGCCCGTCTCAAGACTCACAACCACTGACGTATGTTGCTCGCTGTAGGCAGCAAAGCCTGTGCCTGAAAGAGGGTAAACAGACTTGGCTGTGCTGGGATCTCTCTCCCTTGGCTGCCTCAGTATCTTACCTAACTTGGCTCAAGCATAGGGGTACTGCATGAAATCCATTATTAACTGGCCAAATCCAGTGTTTATATGAAAATAATAATTATATATGTATGTATCTCCAACAACAGGTTGAAAAGGAATCCTGAGTGGCTGAAAGTAAGTTCTGTCAGTTTAAATATCCATGTTACACGTGACTGCTCTTACACCCCTCTGACAACTCAAACATTTGTTTAATCCAGGTTAATTACAGGAACTAAATCTTAATCTCCAGTTTAACATTTCAAATAGTATCAATAATAATCCCAGGCAAATCTTTTTCATGGTCTTTTAAAAGTAAAAGGCTATTGCTGTTATGCATGTTGTCAACACTGTACCACTAAATATGTGGTGTCTACCAACCCCCTGCAGATATTAGCTTTGTAGCTGTGTAGAGCTATTGGCTATATTCCTCTGTTGGTAGTGACAATACTGGCTCAGTCACCGTCACTGCACATAGCCGTGCCTGTGTCTTAGCAGTGCTGGTGCTGACGGCACCCACTTCGCAGTGACTTCCCATGGCTGTAGCAAGCACTGCTGTCACTGCAGGGGGGGTATCCAGAACTGCCACTGCTGGAGCTGTCCCATCCACAACGGCGATACCTGCTGTCAGTCTTCCTGTGCAATCCAGATTTCATTCCACAGGTTATGTGTAGTAGGCACCATGCTGGTTAGGAAATGCACTGCAACAGTAGTAGAAGGCTTAAAGTGGAGCAGGATTGATTTGGGGAAGACATGTAGAGAACTTTTTTAATGCTAAAGCAAGGTTAGGTACTGAGGTATCCATGCTCTGCCAGGGATCACCAGAATTTTTTTCTTTCAGCATGCCCAGAGTTGAGCTCTAAGAGCCTCCCTGTCGTCTGCTTGTTGTGTGGCATTGTAAGTGGGAGTGTGCTCAAGGGCAGCCTCTTCAGCTTCTTCAGGAAACAACCCCAGCTGACAAGTTATTCCCGTAGCGACTCTAGTCTAACTCAACTTCACATCAAGTTTGATCATTTTGCATAGGATTCATCTTTCAGTATCCTATCCTCCAGGTACTCTCCCACACTGTAGAGCTTCACATCTGTACCAAGTTCGCTTTGTAAATGTAGGATTACCACTGTGACTGCTCTTTAAATATAGGCAAGAAATGTTGAACTTTGCTAACAGCAAGTAAACGAATATTGTAGTCATTACAACAAACATGTCGCCATAGATCCCAGTGGGTTCCTCCAGAGGCTTCTTTGGAAAGCTTCTTGTTCAGGGCTTCTGAAGAAAAGTCAGCCAAAAAGAGTGCCAGCATTTACAAGACACTGCCAGAACTGGTACAGGAGATGAGACCTCATGGGTCGCTTTCAGTGCCAAATCAGTGCAGGAGCTTCTGCAGAAGTTCTGGAGGAAAAGGGCCTGAACCACCTTCTGGGAAGGCTTCTGTTAGCCACAGAGGAGAGGACCTGGACAGATTTTTCTCTGTGATTCCAACAAAGGACTAGCATTGTTTCAGTGGACATCTACCTGGATAACAAAGCAATCACTCCTGAAGCCACCATCTGGACATTGCATATGTTCAGGAACCGGAGCAGGTTTTCAGGACAGCCAAATACTGTTTAAGCTGACTAATGTGAATGTTCAGCAAGGATCTCAAAAAGGAAGTTTTGATTAGAGTAGCTAAGTTTGGAGGAGACTCTTACTGATAGCCTGTGAGCATGACAGCCTGTTGTACCTTTGGTGAGGGGCATGCATAGCTTTGAGCTGATGTTTAATCTGCCGGTCAGTGTGTTCAAAGTGATGTCTTTACTGTTTTCTGTCCTGACAGTATTAATATCACAAACCTTCCTGATTCTTTTGACATTTGTACCCCCGTTCCTAAAGATGGGATCCTCTCTCTCACCTCTGCATTTACAGTGGAAGTCAGTTGCACAAACATGGGCATTTAGCCGAGCTTTGAGAGAACCACTCTCCAGTCACAGCGTGGGCTGTTCTTGTTAAGAAATCGGGTGCGCCAAATTAATTTGAGCTTGAACCTGAACGTCCTGGTACTCTTTTTATTCCTGCTATGAGTACAAAGTTCTTAAAATCGCTCGGGCACCTACAGATTTTCTGCCACAGCAGTGCCTCTGCTTGGAGTCTGTCCTATTTAGATTACTGACCCTTGCCTTTATCCATTTGGTCCATCTTAGGTGTCTTATGGAGGATGTCCCATGCTTCTGATACTTGTTGCCTTTACTATCACATCTGAGTACTTGAATCTGCTCACTTGTCTTGAATACCCTAGAAGCCATTAAAGATACAATATGGAAGGTTTCTTCTCTAAAAATGCAGTTGCTGAGCAATGTCATTATACTTTATGGACTGTGTCTAGCTATAACAGGTGGTTCTTCTACAGGCTGTCTCAAGGAATAGGTGTATGGCTTTCCCTGTTCAGATTCCTGGATCCTGGAGGGATGAGTGTCTTTCAAAGCCCTAAATAATTTGACCTTGAATGAGAAAGAGAATTCAAGTACCATGCTTTTCATTCTCAGCTTCTGGAACTTAGTTTGCAGACTAGTGCTCTAGGTCTCCAGTCAGATGCTTTAGATCTCCACTCAGTTTAAACTCCTACACAAGGGATTATGCGCATGCTTCCCCCCATCACTGTCATGTTTTTCCCAGCACCTCTTTCTCTTTATTCCCCTTTGAACCAGGGGAGGTTGAAGTGTGAACCAGGTAAAGGAATGGATGTAGCCAAACGTTTATCTTTCTCTTCCTTTCTCCTGATCAGGTTTACCTTAGAGCCGCCCCAGCTCTTGGGCCCAAATGAAAGAGTAGGTAGAAATGGGTGGCTGGGGCAGGAAAAAGGGCTGCTGCCCTTTCAGCTGCAAGATGCACATCTTGATCATAAAACCACAGCAGCACTATTGCATTTCTACATTCTAGGTAGAGTTTTATTTCTTCAAACCTATCTGTCTCTGCCTGCCATTCTCCTTGCCTTTTTTCCTTCCTGTTCTTTGTCGCTATTTTCATCCAGAGAGCTTTTCTTGTTCCTTAGCTGGATCTTTTTGCAAAGCCAGCTTCACTTTTGTCGGTAGTGCATGGCTGAAACCAGTGATGTGTTGCGTGTGGAGTGTGGTGTTTGGAGCCCCCAGTACAGAAAAGGTGTCAGCAAACTGGGAAGAGTCCAGTGCAGGAGCACTGAGATGATAAGGGATTGAAGCAAGAAGAAACCAGGGGAACCGGGCTTGTTCAGCCTAGTGAGGAGAAGGATGGGGTGGGCAGGAAGCATCTAATAGCAGTCTTCCACCTGAGGAGATATTATAGAGTGGACAGAGCCACGCTCTTCTTGGAGGTGAACAGAGAAAAGAACAAAAGGCAACGGGCACAAGCTGCAACAAGGAAAACCCCAATTAGGCATAAGGAAAAAAATTCTTCACTATCAAAGTGGTACAACTCTGAGGCTGCACCTGGAGAGGTTGTGGAGACTCCATCCATTGAGACTTTCAAAACTTGGCTGGATGATGCCCTGAGCAACGCGATGTGGTTTTGAGATTAGCCCTGCTTGAAGCAGAAAGTTAAACTTGATGACCTCTAAACATGCCTTTCAATCTAAATTTTTCCATAATTCTTTAGCATTGCCAAACAGACAGAATTTTAGTTCCTAGAACTTAAGAGCAAATTGCAGTTACTTCTCACAGCAATTCTGAGCTGTAACAAGGTATTTGGCTCATAAAATTCTCTTTTCTATGACCAAATTCCCTTCTAAAACAGGAATCTTTTAATACTGAGATTCCTCATGAAGGAGGACTGGTGATGCTCATTGGTGCATAAAAAGGTAGCTGGCAATGTTTTTTGCCAGATGTTTGATGCTTTTGAAGTACCATCTCATATTGTTACTTTTTTTTTTAAATGCAAGAATGTACAAGGTTTCTGTAAGCATTCCCTAGATTAATCATATAAACATTGAATGTATGTGAGGATATGTTATATAACAGATCCCCTAGTATTAAGTGGTATGTGTAAATAGGTTTGGCATTTTTTTTTACCTGGTCAGGTAGTTCTTTATTATCAAAGACTTCCAAGTGTTTCCAGTCACTTTGGAAACATTGCTGACTAAACATTCTTTATCCTATTTGATTTGTTTGATTACAATCATGATATTTTAGGTGAACGGAGGGGACTAAGAGGAATGAAGAGTATCCAGTTGTTGGGTTTTTTTTTTTTCCCCTTACTTTGAGATTTCTATTGGTATCCACTTTACTAGGTTGACTCTTTACTTGCAACCCACTTACCTGACTCGCACAGGTACAGTGCATGCTTGCTGAAAAAGAAAATAAAGCTTCCCTTAACCCCTGTACCTTCACCCAGCATATTGCCAGAACTTGGTAGTCTTTTATCCTCCATTAATTCCTGTTTCCTCTGCGTTTTGCCTTGTTTTCTGTCGCATTTCTTTCTCATTTTACCATTTTTTTTTCATGTTCATTTTCTATGGAAATGTTGAGGCCAGCAAAGGCAATCTACAAAGTATCAATAATAATGAGCAACTTGACAGAGAGCGCATGTACTCACAACACAGTACACATATAATCTTTGTGCCAAGTTAAAGTTAAAAACTTTTTTAATTTTCTTTCTCTGATTTCTTAGGTACAGAACATCTCCACATCTAAAGAGTTTTGTTCTAACAAATGGCATTTTGAATCCATCATTATTTTTCAGGCTTCTGACATCTATTGTTGAAAACAAGCCACAGTATTTTTCAGAGCGAAAATCAGAGCTGCTTTGAAGTTACATGTCTTTTAAGGCAGAAGACCTGTTATCTGAAAGACTTTCATATAGATGTTGGAAGTCGTGTGGCATAAATTGTCTTAAAATTTCAATTCATTCTATTAGGCCTTTTATGATACTTCACCAGATCATGCTGTTGGTCAGTACTTTTGTTCATTGAAGAAGACCAGTTCAGTATTTAGTCTCTAGAACATACCTACTTAACATTGGTTTCATCTTGTAACTGCTTAGAGAGACTTGTTCCCATAAGACAAGAGTTCTCTAAAATCATATGCTAATGTTGAACCAAATTTGAGCAAGCACATAGACAGATGGTCTCAAGACAGCCAGCCACAGTAAAAAGAAATCAAATCAGGCGGCTTGAATCAGCAACAGTTTGAGATTACATCCCTGTCATGTCAATCCAAACATAGAAAGCCGTAAATAGAGAACTTGCAAATTAAAATTTTTTACAAAAGTAGAGTGAAGAGAGAAAGCCCACCATCACACATGGAAGACTTCTGTCTTCAAATTCTTCTTCGCTGCTGGACAGCATCTCTGTAAGTAGTGCTTTCTTTTGTTGTATATGCTGTCATTATATAAACATACAAGTGGCATTACAGTAGTGCTGTGCTAGCACAGTCTGGATTTTAAAGCTTTGCAGTATTGACAATTTGCTAGTTATTGATTACAGCTGAAATCATTAATAAAGATCACCTGCAAATTCCACTTTCAGAACTTGTAAATACACCTGATGTTCACAGTGTTCTATAAAGAAAATTATTATCCATTGCTTTTGTCAGTAATTGTTTGATACACAGAGTACAAATACAGTTATGTAGATATTTGGAATCCTATTGATTTCTGTATAATCAAAGTAAAATATTTTAATTCTTTCCACAGAGAATGAGATACTCTGAGATTCATAGGAAGGAGCCAGTAGGGATCAAAGTGATGTGTCACTCCCTCAAAAAGGAAGGAAAAAACCAACTGTAAAAAATGCAGGTCATGAGAATCAAGGTGAGCCAAAAAGTCTCTTTTTGCCGCCTTCCTTTGTAAAGCAGAAACAGATGATGTGAAGTGAGCCAAAACACAGCGGTATCTCTAATAAATTTGCTGCATTCCACTTACTGAAGGGGAGAGGAGTAAAATAACAGGTGTTCAGGAGGAGAAAAAATGAAAAATTGATGAATTCTTGAAAAGAGTTTGCTGGTCAGTGCAGTCAGAGGTGGTTTGCAGCATCATCAATGAAATGACACCCAACACTCTAAGATTTTGACATCACAACCAAGCGACAAACTTGGGAGTTGTTTAAACTAAATTTTTTTTCTCTCCTGTTTCTGAAGAAGAGCACAAAATTTGAAGACAGTTTAACTGATACTGCCTTCTCTACCCAAATCCACCAAGAATACTACTTTGAGCGGGGAATGTTTCTTACATCCCAGTTCTCTTACTTCTCAGTCCTACTCAGTCTTTACAGCTCCATCAGGAACCTTCTGTGTCAGGGGAGGACAAAGACAGTAAGTCTCCATCCTAGGTAGAAAACACCCTCTTTGTGGCAAAGAGCTACTCTCATAGCTTCCAGAACAGCACTTTGCCTGTTGCCAGCATCAAGAGTTAAATATAATTTCAGCCTGACTGGCAAAAAAGGATCCCAAATAGTGCAAAATGGTTTGTATCCACACTGCCTATGCCAGGACCTGCTTGGAACACACTGGGCCAGGCTTCTAACTGTTTCAAAATCCATTGGTTTTGGTTTTTTTTTTTTTTTTTGTAGTTACCTTCTGGTTGTTCCATAGCTGGGTCAAGTACTAAATTCTGTCTGTAGACCCTGCTGTATTTAAATACTTCGAAAAAATAAAACCACGAGCATAGCTTCTTTTCAAGACTAATGGAATGAAAGTCATATTTACATTTTGTGTGTTTTTATGAGTATTTTTCTTTTCTTTACCATCTGTTCTATCAAATTAGGGAATGATATTCTAATAGAGGCAAATACGAGTTTTCATTTTGGGATTGGTAATTCTTTGGTATTGAATTGCTTATTGAATTACAATCTACAGTTGTGAAAGATATGGGAAAATTTTTCAGCAGAATACTCTTATTCCATTGAATGTCAGGCTGCTGAGCCAGCTGAAGGAGGCTCCACTTCGCCTCCCTCTGGCTGCCCACTCTTGCTTCCACATCACTCACTCAGTTTTGGTCTCACCGTTCCAGAAAAACGTTTTATATTTTTTCCTGTGAATTTCTACAGGAGATTGTCCTCATAGTGCCATCTGTGCCGTGTCAGATAAAGCACAGCTTCCAACATTAATCAGGCCTGTAACACAACTAACAGACCTAGTTTGCACAGTGCCTTTCGGGGATGATAAGGCAAACTACCTATCTTTCATGATGATTGGTAACATAATGCGGTTCTTTGTCCTTCTGCAGTCACTTGATCTCATGGAGATCAGTTTGTTAACGTGGCTGTGTTACGATTTATGTTAAGACTGCATATCACTCATTCTTCTTTCTCCAGTGAAGCTGTTTAAAGACACTCTTAAGAGCTTTCATGAAGTCCTTCAGATGCATCATATTCATTGCTACATTTATAACGATAATCGTTTATGAACAAAACGAAACCTATTTTAACATGTATTTTCTTCCTTTCTAGATAGAAAAGCTGTTTTCCACATCTTATTTGATGCAAACAAATGGAAGAGCAGTATCACCACTTCTTCAGGGTCTTCAGAAGATTGAAAAGCTTTTCTTGAGCAGAGCATGTTGTGGAGGTGAATGAAGGAGTACAAGCAAATCGCATGTTCTTTTGTTTGATGGTTCAGACCTACCAGGTCTGAAGATGCAAGACCCAAGGCATAGCTTAGAGTAGCCCTAAAGCTTCTTTAAGTTGTGCTTGGAAAACAATTGTCTCTGCGTGCCTGTTGGAGTGGAAGCGTATTTAAAGCATGTTTGGTTCACACCATCTTTCCTGTAATTACCCTAGGCATGCTATTGTCACAACCAATGGTCTGACTTCTTCAATATCATTCTTACTTTAATAAAATTTCAAAATTTAACCTTCATATGTCTTTTTAATTATGTCTCAGTAAACTGCAACACATACATTTGTTAGCGTGATGATACAGTTCATAAAACTAATATGATAAAGATCAGAGATTCAGTTGCTTTTCTATTATTAATCAGATATACAATATTATTTATACTTCTGTTGTCTTAGAAGCTCTGTCCTGGATTTACACTCCACTGTGCTAGGTGCTCTACAGAGTCTGCCTACACTCATTACAGCATTATATACAGCTATTGTGCTCAGGGATAAATACTGATAGTAATATCACAACCTTGCCATAATAAGTATCCCTGTGACCTATTACTATAAACTGATAGGCATTTAAATGAGTGGTTTTACTGACCTACAGCAATTGGATACCCTACTATGCAATGAGTTACTTAGCCAAATAAAGAAAAGGTTTTGATATGGATTTTCATAACTAAAATGAATGAAACTATACAAGAAGGATTGTGCTAGCAGTTTCACAAAGAAAAACCTTTCTCAAGATGTTTGTTACCTGATATAACAGCCGTTTTTCCAGCTAAAGATGAAAATCAAAGAAGCATGAGTGATGGAGTATATGACTAGAAGGAAGATCATACCTAGATCAGTTTATCTGTCACTACTGTGTTCTCTGTGTTGTTGCAATAAAACCATGTGTTTCTTATCTCTGCAGGGAAAGGTAGTATATTATAAAAAATTTGAGAGTGCTTGACCAAAGAGCTGGTTTTGATGTGTGATTATATTGCAATTTATCTTAAGTAAGCTGGCTCAACTGGGAATACATCAGCTAATAGGAGGTTTATTCTGAACAAAAATTTAGTTTACTTTTAATTAAGAAAATTCAGCTAAGAAGTATGTTTCAAGTTGTGTGTATTCTGTGTCTGGTGTGTGCATGGGGAGCATAGAGCTATTAAACTGAATGTAAGATAAGCCATGTGTTCACCTGGTTTGGTATCATGACAATGGGCGATGCTTTTATATTGCTGTAGGTGTGTCCTCAATTACAACTTCCTCTGATGATAACATTGTTTTGGTAAGGAAAACATATCAGCAACTTTAAAGCTAAATTAACCGTGTTTCTTTATGTTTTAGCATAGCAGGTCAAACTATTTCACTCAGTGAACCAACTTACAAAACTACCCCCAGTTTTACGTCCTCTCTCTGGTGCTTATTGGTGAGAATCAGGAATGAGAAAGCTCAGGCAGGTCTCTGATCAGACCTGTTTATTTTGTACAGATGGTGCAAACAAGCAAATATTGTTGGATTTCTCTTGGGACCTTTCCCTGCAAATACAAAGCAAGGGTGGTCAGTTCTGTCTTCACCCAACTGTCTCACCCAGGTGGCTGGTATACACTGAATGCAAGTTTTGCTTGTTACTTGGTCTTGGTCTTGGGGGAGGGGGTGGAACAGGAAATTAAGGAGCTTTATCTGATTGCCTGACCTTGTTTCCATATGAGTAGTGAAGTATCAAGCTAGGCTATTAGTTCTCCCTGCTGAATCTTGCTCCAAGAAGATGGGCATTATTAAGAGTGCTGTTCGGACAAGAACTGTGGAGAACATGAAGGTCAGAGACCTTACTGCATCTTCAAGAACTAACAGAAACAATTCGAGAGGTACAGGCTCCACATCAGCTGAGTGGACAGTTTCCAAACGGCAGCCAAACAGCAGTGGGTAACTACACAAAGAGCCATCACAGCTCCAAGCTAAGGGCTGTGGGAGGAGATACACTGTCAGGCAATAGTTCTATACCTTGAGATTTTCTTTTCAGAGCAAATCCTAGCCCACCCTTTGAAAAGAAAATTAACAATGTATTCTCTTCCACAGTGAAACTCCCTACCATTTACAGAAATAAAGGGAACTTCTTGCTTAACCATGTTGCTGATATAAACAACCTCTCAAGAGAAATAGGATGATGAATACAGAGCTGGGTTTTTGAGCACTCTGTGCTTACAAAATAGTCTTAAACTTTTTTCTCCTGTTTCCTCTTCCCATGAAATGTATGCTGTCCACTTGCCCTCCGAGAATGACTTAGCTGCTTTCAGACTTGGGACCCTCTTACAGCAGGGTGGAGAAGGCAGATGACATGAGTATGCTGGAAAGAAGAGAACAATGGATGTGTCTGGGAGGTGGCTAGAACAAAAAGAAAGGTGAGGGGATGAAACAGTGGTGAGAAATCTTTGGCCAGCGCAGGGAGCAGAAGGAGGGGGAGCTATGTCTGCTACTGCCATTCTACTGCCTTTCAGCAAAGGCTTTGAGATGAGGAGCAACCACAGCATTGAGAATCAGAGATTTGTTGAGAAGCAGGAGGAGCTTCTTGTCCTACTTTCTGTGGAAGTCACTTCATTTCCTAGAAATTCTCTTTAGCTCTGCTTCATCTGCTCCATCCACCACCTCCCAGCACATCACTACTCCAGTTTGAGTGGCCTCCTAGCAATGTATCCTCCTTTAGGAGGATAGCTTTTCCACTCCAGTGTTGACCTGTCCTCTGTGGCTGTGCTAGAACGGGGAAGGTTCATTTTTTACTGAGTCCCTGCAAGGAAGCAGAGCTCCCCAGCCAAAGTTTTCCATGCTTTGTGGCATCCTCACAGTCAAAATGGTGTTTTAAAACTGGACAGCAGCAGCGGTTTTCCACAGGTATATTTTTCCACTATATTTTCAGGTATAGGTATTTAATAAGGTTAACTAGGAAAAGGGGTGTTTCTGTGGAAGAGATGGTCAGCCTGACTACCATGGTTGTTGACATACTTCCTCGGGTATGAGCCTTCATCCTTCTGGGCTTGCTGATCATCTCAGAACTCTTCATAGTTGTCTCACTGGTGATCAAGGAACCAACAAAGACAGGTGATCTGCTGGACCTGATACTTAAAGAGGAAGAACTGGTGGGTAGTGTGAAGATCAGTAGCATCCTTGGCTGCAGTAATCATGAGATGGTGGAGTTCAGGATATGTGTCAGAGGGGTCAATATTGAGGTCAATACTGTTTAATATCTTCATGAATGACCTCAATGATGCAGGAAAGTGCACCCTCAGCAAGTTCAAAGATGATACAAAATTTGGAGGAGTGGTTGATAATAGTGCTGTTATTCAGAGAGACCTCAAGAGGCTGGAGAAATGGGCTGTCAGGAACCTAATGAAGTTGAGCAAAAAGAAATGCAAAGTGCTGCACCTGGGCTTTGTTGGTGGCCGATCGATGGGAAAGCAGCTTTGCAGAGAAGGACCTGAGGGTCCTGGTTGACACCAAGTTGAATGTGAGTCAGCAGTGTGCCCCTGCAGCACAGAAGGCCAACAGCATCCAGAGCTGCATTAGGAAGAGCATTGCCAGCAGGTCAAGGGAGATGATCCTTCCTTTCTACTCAGCACATCTGGAGTGCTATGTACGGGGCTTCCCAATACAAGAAACTTGAAATACAAAACCTGACTGGACACGCTCCTGGACAACCTGCTTTACTTGACCTTGCTTGAGCTGGAGGGTTGGACTAGAAAATCTCCAGCGGTGCCTTCCAACCTCAACCATTGTGTGAGTCTGTGTGATTCTGTTTTCCAGCTGTAAAGTGGGCTGGCATTTGTTTTGGGCAGAAACAAGTGATTGAAAGCTATTTAAAACAAATTTGTATTAAGATAGTGTCTGACCTTACGCTCCTCATAGAGGCTTAGCATGTAGAGGTAAGTAACTTACATAGATTTATATGTAGACTTACATAGAGACAAGTTCTAGACATGCTGTCAGAACAAAGAGTCTTTGGATACTTCAGCAAGGAGGAAAATGCCACCAAAATGGTGAGGGAAAAAGTCTCCAAGCACTTAGCATGGGCACAGCCCGTGAGCCCATGGTAAAAGTCACTCAGTACAGATCTGACTTTTACCACAGTCTTCCATGTGTGAGTAGTTGTGGTAGCAATGAAAATTACACTTTCATGCGCATTGCAGTGATACAGGAGAGTAAGTCCATTTAATTTTCAACAGGACTTTGAGTCCTTGAATCCCTTCTGAAAACTGGGTGCATCTTCTAAGCTTCAGTGTTTCTGAAAACCCAAGAAGAGTGATCAGTCCTCCACACTTTACCATGAAACTACTTAATGCATTTTATGTTATGCTGTTGGACATTTTATTGACTTATTCTGCATACACCAGATTTTTCAGCAACAGATGAGAAAAATTTATTATGTAAGTCTCCATTTAGATTTTCCCAATACAGGAATTCTGGAATTTTAAATACATATATGGCTAAATTTTAGCCCACATATGTTTTTGGAAATTTGTATTTGAACAAATGTATTTGAATATTTATTTGAAATGCATTTGTATATTTTAACATGTCTTGCATATTCAGGTGCTTATGCTCTCCAACTCAAATGTTTAGGCAATTTAACCGCTTTGGTGTGGTATGTATGACCAGTTGAGCACTGTTTGTTACTGACTTCAGGTATCTTGAGATGCTGGCAAAGCACCCTGCTGTGAAGACTTGCAGACCCCTGAACCTATGTTGTCAGGTTTTTATGGGGAACAGTGAAGCAATAAGTATTTAAAAAGTGGTGATAGTTCTACATGAATCACTGTTGCAACTCCCATCCCAGGGAGGGCTCAGCTGCCTAACAAAACTGAATTTTGTTACCTCTAAGATAGGTGCAGTTTGGAGATGTGGGGAGCAGAGATCTGCTGTTTGGAGATGGTGCAAAGCAGCCATTGAGCTGCCACTGCCAACTGTTTTCTCCCGTGTCGATTGCAAGTGCTCTTGGTTTGTGCCCTGCCAAAAAAAGCAGAGAAGCACGATTCAAGCAGAATTGAGGTCTCAGGCATTTTATTGGCAAGGGGAGACTCTTATATCTGTCCTTGTTGGCTGTGTCTTCATCCCTCACACAGCATTGCCTGTGTCACCTCCCATGTCAAGGTGCCCTCACGGAGTAGGACATCCAGGGACCACAATAGATCAAGGAGATGAGGGTCCCAGATCCGTGGGACTGAAGAGGAGTGCATGCCTGTAACGTAGAGTTGAAGGTACCCCTGCTTCGCACTCCTACCAGCTTCTGGACCAGACAGGGCTCCTCTGCCCTTTCTCTTCCTGTCAGGAGCATGTCCCTTCTTTCCTCCTTCCTCCTCCTCCCTCCTGCCATTGGGATCCAACCCAACGTTTCCCTATGTGGCTCTGCCTCCTGCAGGATGGTGCTACCTGTGCTCACCTCCTCCCACAGACATGGCAGTGCCAGGAGTCCAGCAAAGTAAAAGCATGTTGAGGAGCCTGTGCTAGAGAAGATGGGGTTGTCCCAGGTACTTCACGTGCTACGGTGGGTGTTAGCCCTGGTCTTCTCTGTCCTTCCTCGTGCCTTGCCAGGTGCCTTACAGATTTCCCCTAGGATTTGTGGTCCAGGTCAGATCACAGCTTGGCACCGGAGGACCCAGAAGGGGGATAAAGCTCCCTTCCCACCATGTATCCCTATTGATTAGCAGACTGGCAGTGCTCTCACCTCTCCTGGCAGCACTCAGATAAGGAGGCCATGGTTTCAGAGCAACCTATTTTGTTGCCCATTTTCTGTAAACTCTCTACAAAAGAGTCTACAGCCAGTATCCTTTCACTCCAGGCAGCTGCCTGTTTTACCTGGTCTGAGGGTGCTTATGGTCATGGGCTAGGACCCTCCTGCCCATTCTGTGACAACGACTGTAAAAGCTGCACAGACTTTCAGGACTAAAACCATCTCCAGGAGCTGACCCTGGCACTGTGACCTGCTGTGCAAAGCATTTGCTTCTTGCTTTATGAGTAAGTGGGGCTTGGGATTGAGTCAGGCTATGGCTGTGTACTAACCTGGCTGTGCCTTCCTTCCACAGGGAATGATCTCTTTCTGGTCGCAGTCCATGAGCTGGGACATGCTCTGGGTCTGGAACACTCCAATGATCCCAGTGCTATCATGGCTCCTTTCTACCAGTACATGGAAACACACAACTTCAAACTGCCCCAGGATGACCTCCAAGGAATTCAGAAAATCTATGGTGAGCAACACTATCCACTCATCTATTTACACTGAGCTCAAGTCTAGCGAGTATTTTACAGCCACAGACAGGTAGCCCCCAAAATGCTTGCAGCTGGTGGGCTGGATTTCCTGCCATAGCTGAATGGGGAACCGTTTAAAGCCCTCAGCCAAATATCAGATTACTGTCCCAGTGGCAATATCTTTGCACAAGTCAGGATAACCCAACCTCTGTGATCTCACTGCTGCTCCATCCCTCACTATGTCCCCAATATCAAGGAGCACTAGAAAGGGAAGACCAGGCAATTGTTGTACCCAAGGTTTGTCCATTAGGAACAGCCAGTACAAATAGAGGGAAAAACGCGAAGAACATGGAACATCAAGGAAAGGTAAAAAGTATTTAAGCACTCATTTTTTTCTCCATATATAGAAGGTAGGGAAAAAAAGTTTGGATCTGCTTAAGGAAGACTTTACTTCTTTTATTCTCCAGCTGAATATTGTTGTACAACGTGTGCCACAAAGATATGGGCTCAAGGAAGAGAGAGAGAAAAGGAGGCAGAGGGATTATGGGAGAAAACCAAGGGGCTGGAGATGATGTGGTACCATGAGATGGGATCATGGATACCAGGGTGTGAGGACAGGGAACTTCAGAGAATTGTCGGCTGGAGGAGACTCTGGGAGCAGAGGGAAATGCAGGTTTTAGGAGCCACAATCAAGGGGAGGCTGAGCTAGAAGATGCTAATGGATACAGTCTGTGACAGCCCGTGGAAGACAGGTTTTGTCAAACATCCCTGATTTCATTCTTTGAGGAAAGTACAAGTTTGACAGAGAGGTTCCTTAATAAATGTAGCATAGAGCAACTATGCTATGTAGCTATGCACCATTTGCAGCTGCTTGACATCTGGAGTCAAATATTATCTCCCAGTACTAGTAGAGCAGATATTATATGCATTAGACCTGAAAGAAAAACTTACAAGATGGTTGTCAGTGGGAAAGCTGGTGTTTCTAAGAGATTGCTGCGGGGATCAGTGGCAGACCTAACACTAGTCAATGTTTGCATCAGTGATCTGCCAGTGAATTTTAAAGTACTGCTAGTAGAATTTGTGCCAAGACCTATAAGACTCTAAAGCAGTACAGCAAGACTTTAGAGGTCTAAACTGTATGTCAATTGTTTGAGTCTGATTTTTTTTTTTTTTTTTGGTGACTGGAATGAGATTCATTTGTTCAAATGTAGATGCCTAAAGAAGAGAAATCTCTTTCTAGGCTAGTTTCCCTGACTCCTGTCTGGGCAATGGGAAAAAACAAGCATTTGTAGAGTGCAGTTCATCCTCACTGTAAGGCAGATATCCAAGTAAGGTCCAACATTTAAAATAAGATGGCTTGAAGTACACCCAGGGGGAACTGACTTTTCCCATTAGTACAGCTAAAGGTTTCTCTTTATTGTTCATTACTAGGATGAAGTTGCATGACAATTGTCCTATGGTATCATTTAATTATGCATACTTTAACATAGTATATATTCAAAGACTTAGGATAACAGAGATTCTGGATGGTTTTGAAATAAAGTGCTGGGATAGTAAGTATTAAGCTTTCATTAAATAATATACCTAAGTTTTCATTTTTGAAAGCTGCTAAAATGTCATTACGCTGTTTCTATTTTGAAATGTTCATTTAGTTCCTGTGAACTTTGACTAATCAGAAAGAAAAAAAAATCTTAATTTATTGCTGACAGTGAAAGTGCAACCAAGAAAAAAATACTGATTTCTCTGTTTTCAGCTACCTTTTTGGAAAGGGAGCAGATAAGGAATTGCCAGCCATGCTTCTTCACATTTGTAGTTCAAGTGAATATCAGCTGTGGCTGAGCTGGGGACCAGCACTCCCCCAGCACAGCTTGGGCAGGGACCCAGTGCCCAGGGCTGAGCTGAAATCGGGCTCCGGAGCCCATGGGTGAGGGCGGAGGTACTGGGGGACGCTGGTCAGGGCCATTAAGAGCTATTGGTGTCCTCAGGGCCCTGACCATTTGTGAGAGCACTGCACGGCGTCCTGTGCACAGCTATGACTGAGCAGAGAGCTCAGTACTGCCTACAGCTTGGCACCAGCACTACACTTCCACTTTTCACTACGCAGTGACATTAAACTGTAGCCATGTACTATGTTAAAATTCTCTGTCTGCAATATAATATGCTTAAAATTTTAACTCAGCTTGAAAAAAGCAGTATGAATTAATTACTACCTGGTGCAGGTAGTTATTAGGAATTAGTTTGTTGACTATCATAGAATCACGCAAGGCGGTTTTCTGAGGCCTTTGAACTGGCGTGGGTTGGGGATGGTGTTGGTGGTTATAGAGATAACTGGTCCTGCTGGGAGAAGAAGAAGCAGCTTCTGTAGTAGGAGCTTTGATTCCCCAGGTAGAGATTTCGGCCCTTAGCACAGAGTTACGGTCCAAAACATAAAGTTTAGTTTAAAACTCGGTTTTACTCTTATGGTTCACAAAGAAAAGATGGAAAATGCATGTTATGTTTCTCCCTGGAACTGGAGATATTAGAACAGATCCTTTCATCTGAGCTTCCTACAACTGAGAAGGGACTGTTCAAATATCCTTCTTGTAGCTTTAGCAGAAACATTCAACTAATGGGTTTTATTTCCACAGTGCCAATCTGCTTTGTTGTGCTTTGGGAATGCCAAAAGCCCATCTACCAAAGCACCTGTCCAAAAATCAAAACCTGCAGCTTTCTTGCTGCTTTGACATTCTCTACAGTGCAGCAGTATGTGCTCAATACATACTATTTAGGAACCTACTATGCAAAATAAGTCATAGAGCCAGAGCCAGTGCCTTGCCTGTAGCATCCTTTTTTAAAAATAAATTCAATTAAAACTTCCAATTTTTCATTCCACTGAAGTTGCTAGAACAAAAAACAGAGGCTCTACTAAAGCTTAAGTCCATTTTGGCTCCTTCTTTTGAGAATGATGCATTTCAAGGATATTTTTATGTTGTATCTGTGTTTATCCATTAGAAAAGAAGTATGTCTAAATCTGTCATATAATGATTTGTTGAATTACTAAGTTATTTTCTGCTAGATTTATTTCAAAACTCACCTAAAGAGACAGTAGGTGATGTGAACTCTTGTTTGTGCTTTGTGCTGGTTAGTATAAGGTCAATGTTTAAAATATAACTTCCATTTACGAGCTAACAATGAAAAGGCCAGCAGCTCACTGTGCGTAACAGAGTAGACTGTAAGACAATTCAGCAGTATTTCCATCCTCTAATAGATGCTTTCTGTAGCATGTTCCTTGACAAAATGAGGGAAATATGACTGTTCTTTACATGTCTTTTTCAGAAGGATATCTCCCACTGCAATTATGTGCCCATGTCACAAGTGATATGCCCGGAAGGAATTAAACTGGAAATAATACCATTATGTATTATATCCTGTTAAGTTGACTGTCTCTTTTAATTTTGCTAGTGTTGAAGTCAGGGCTGCACGCAGCTACAGTGCAGATGGAGAGAGGAGACATACTCAGCCATGGCCTTGTCACACAGCCTGAACTGATCATCCTTCAGCACTGGTTCTCCTGTTCTTCATGTCCTGCTCTAAGTACCCTTTTGCAGTAGGCTTGAAGCAGCCTCTCATGTTAGGAGTGACTCTTCTGACACTATGCCTGGGGAGCAGAGGGGTTGATATGATGTGCAGGAAAAACTCATGTCCACAGAGATGCGTGGATCTGGTAAACTAGGCCACTGCCATCAAGGCCCTTTCAAAGGTTAAGGTCACAAATGAAAGGTCTCCTAATCAATCACTCAAAGATAGACCAAATCATTAAGCCTGGAGACAACCTCAAGGACCTGGGTCCTCCCAAATCTCGCTGAGGACGTGTCAACCTCACACATCTTTCTGTAGCTCAGGAGAAAAGTGTCAGTGTACATGCTGCATCCCATGAGGGCTGAGGCCCAGCGTGGTCATGAAACCACACCAGCCCCTGGCACTAGACACCACCAGCTCTGACATCCAGGAACAGGGCATCAGCAGGGCACGGTGTCCATGAGCAAACAGCACCTTCTGCTGGCCTCATTACTCCTGTGCAGCAAGCATGGGTTTCATAACCTCCCTCACCTTTCCCAATGGCAGCCCATAGAGCAATCCCAGATCCTTGTAACCTATGTGTATGTGTGAGATGGCTTGTGATGAAACAGCAGAAAGACCTGATGGAAAATGCTCCACGTGGTGACACTGCATTGTGAGTGGGACCATCAGAGCAAGCTCTGCTGTCGTGCAGGACCTGGAAACATTAGGCATAGGACTGTTTTCTGAGAATGTCCTCTTGAACGTGGGAAGAGAATAGAGTAACATCCAAGATCTTATCTATGGAAGCTGCAAGATCTGAGACTTTTGGACCCATGCCCCATGGTGCTGTGCTCGTAGGAGGGCAGGGGAAGGAAAACGTGTGGCAGTAAGAGAGCTAGAGGGATCTGCCCTGGTGCCACATCTTTGGCATGTTGCAGAGATACTGGACTCCCTCTCTGTGTTGCACCCCTTCATTTGCACCTTTCCTCCTGTCCAGAGACTCTGTTGGACTCAGCAGGAAATACCAGACTCCACCTCTGTGCATCCACTGAGTCTCACCTGCCGTATGCCAGGTCTCCATTCCCATTCCTCTGAAAAACAGGCAGGGAGTAACCGCCTGGTTCCCAGTGCTGTCCTTGGGGTCCACTTGACACCTGGAGGACTCTGCCACGACACAGGGACTCACCCATGCCCACACCAGCCCTGGAGCTGACACATTGGGTGTAAGAGGAGGGAGGTTTGTCAGCTGATGGAGAAACACTGCTTTATGTTATGGCTGGGCATGAAATACTTCTCTCATCCTACAGCTCTTTCTGAGTATAAAAAAATATTCTGTTTTGTGGCGGAGCAGATGTCAGGCTTCTTAAAGTTTTTCCAGAGGGGAACTGGGCTGCAAGCACCACAGCTGGAGCATCTTGCAGAGCCCCAAACTCTCATCATTTGCCTGCCTAAGCCTGGGAATTTTGGACCTAGTTTTCTTGCACCCAAAGCAGAGAACCCAAACACAAGGTGAATTGCCTCGTTACAGAGCCCAGGAGAACCTTCCCTTTGGCTTAGAGCAAGGATTTCAGGCATGGGCACTTGTCTTCCAGGTGAACGCTCTTTCACCTGGGTGGCAGTTGGTCATTCAGAGGAGAACATCTGTGAGAGAAGGGCTCACGAAACCCTTTCTGCCACCCAGTGATGATCATGAGGGCAACCGTTGGGTACGCTCTGGGTGCTGGGGCTTGTTCTGCAGACTGTAGTGCACTGTGGCAAGGATACCCAAACTAACTGAAATAGGTAATTCACTTTGCTGAAGTCTAACCCCAGAAGTGCAAAGTGGACAGGTTTACCAAACGAGCAAGGGAAATGAGTCCTTCCTGAGCTCTGAGCTCTCATCTCTGAGACAGCTTGTTGGCAGCTAGCTCATTTAGTATGAATAGGGACCTCTCTCTGCTGCCCTGGAGTCTGCAGAGCAGCCAGGTGGTTTTCTCTCACTCTCCCTGGCTCATTTGGATCATATGTTTTGATTTGAAACTGAGGAACCTTTCCCGTGTACCTGGACAGCTGGTACAGTCCTGCAGAAACATGCAGGCAGCTCAGCTTTTTACAACCAAAAAAACCCTGTATGTTATTCAAAAGTGTAACTGCCTGCCTGTAGTCTGGATGACAGTTTTATTCTTGGAGTGAATATTAAGAAGATAAAGACAGGCCTTTGTTTGCAGGTGGATCCTTAGCTGGATCTGAAACAAAGGGCATCCTCCGCACTGGCTCGTGCAGAGCTGGCTGTGACGGATGCTGAGCCGTGCAAGACGCTGAGCCTCCAGGCAGGTGTTGTGCAGTTGAGGGAACACTCTGTCAATAGCCAGGAGGACAGTACAATTATATTTTGTCCTCAACTATCGACACAGTGGCTCCTAAATGCCTCCTCTCTCTGTGTTATCTTCACAGGTCACCTTGGTATTCAGATGGTCTGCGACAGAGGAAGCATGAAGGGAGGAGGCTAAGTGCCAGTGGTGGAAGTCACACTCTGAAGGTGATCTGCTGTGACCCAAAAGCTTTCTGACATTCTTTGCCTTGGTTGTGATAGAGAGGAAGAAAGTCTTCTTCTCCACACAGTGTCTGTAAAGTGCCAGCTAGTTGCTTCCCTCTGGAATGTAGAGTTTCCAGCTCCAGGAGGTTTCTTACCTGCTTCCCATGTGGAAGTGGCTGCAGGTTCAGCCCCGAGGGTGGGTTCGGCTCCAGTGCTGGGATCACACACAATAACTAGGTGACTGGGTTCAGGCCCAATTGCAGACCCAAGAGGCAATAGCCTCTCTCATTTAATTTTTTTCTCAATGAGATTTGCTCTGACTGATTCTCTGAAGTTGCTTGGAAACCTAGTGACAGAGGCTGTGATTTGCGTACGATACTGCCTGGTTAGTTATATCAGTGGTGGGTGTAATCAGTTCTTGTAATAAATACCAAGGTGCCAGCATCTCTTAAGTAACTCTTTGTTCACACGGTCATCTCTGCTGCTGATAACCTGTTTTATCCTGCCTTTAGCCATCTGTTTTGGAGGCAGGTTACTGTGATGAGATTCTGGAAATAGTAATGGCTGGCAAACTATATAGGGTCTATTCATTCTGCTTTCATGCCAGGTTGTGCTCTGAAGTGGCTTAGATCTTACAAGATAGCATCTTTCTTCAGCAATGGACAGGCTGTGCTTCTGCTTTCCATCCCCCCAATTGTAGACCAAACTCTGCCTGCCTAGCACTTGGACCCGAGGATTTTCATGTTGTATGTATGCTCCTCTGCTCTTTGCATGTGCATAACTGTAGGATTACCTTCCACCTTTAGCTGTAAGTCCACCCTCACTCAGTGACAAAGTGAAAGCAGCAATTAAAAGTAAAAATGCAATCTGTATAACCACAAGAGGACACAGGACTTCAATCAGGATAAATTAGAAGGCCCAGAATGCATAAAAAAAAAGAAGAGAAGCGAAAGATAGCAAGGAAAAATCCATGACTGTCAGGGAAAGACAGTAAGAGGAATATTTTAAGTGAAATGACAAAGTCTGCATCCAAGCAAGTTGCAGTACCACCTGCAAAATGTGTGGGAAGCCTTGTCAGGGCTGGGTACCTCCTTTAGAACAATATGCCAGTGCTAGTTTGGCCATCGCAAGCAGTGACTACATACAGTGGCCCAGCTTTGGTTGTTGGTCCTGACGTGATCTCTTTCCACTGCTCTAGCAAATGTTTCAGTTAATACAAATCTCTGCTTCACCTGAATCATTGCTGATTTGCACCATCTTGGCCGCAGTGTGTACAACTGCTTCTGCCTTGCAAGTTTACTGCATTCTGTTTCACTGTCATCTTAGGGCTAATTAAAACCTTTACCTCGGTCCCCTGGGTGGCAGGTGCTATTTTAACTTTCTCTTCTCTACAGAAGACTGTGAAAGACTTTGGGCACTTAAATTGAACATGAGAGACGAGCATGACTGCTGTCCTGCAGTAGGGGCAGGGCAGGCTGTAATCTGGTCCTCACGTGTGAAGAGAGACTGAATCTTTAATAACTCCAATCATGCATATGTTAAATTTCTAGCATATGACCACAATACTATAGTTCCTATTCTGCACCTTACTATCAGATTCTATGTGTCTTTGTGACCCATCAGACACATTCATCCTAATTTTCTTTGGATATTATGCCTGTCTCACCCTTTTTTCCTTTAAAAAAAGGGGGGGGGGGGG